>BGPR01006178.1:30898-83497 GCA_013235015.1 Araneus ventricosus | reverse complement strand
GGTCAGTCTCTGGGACATTCCATATTCCAAGTGCGATAGAATTTTGAGTTTAACATGCCATATTTGATTCTTGAGCTTCAAATGTAGCCTAAGTAAAAAATACCTGTATAAACTCATCCAATCGGACGATTAGACTTGACCTAAGAAAATAGCATGTCATCAGCACATGTTCAAATTTTTTTTTTAGGGGGCGTAATGGAAAGAATTACTCATCAAAAGGGGTAGCATTATATTCAGGAGTTCTCTGGCCTGGCTGAAAAATCGTCGTCACTATCATCCAACATAGATTCGATCAGGTAAAGACTTCAAGGTCATGGACGGAAGAAATTCCCTAAAATCAAATGGTTTACTACTATTATGAAGGTGCTCTGTCGCAGAGGCTTAGGGCATCACTTTCTTGTAGCCTCTAAAAGTATTGCTTCATTTAATTCCAGAGCTGTCTTACAATAGAGATTCGGATTTTCCAAGTCTCATTCTGTCAGGATGTCATAATAATTGCCGCTTTCAACTAAGATTTTAACATCTATAAATGGCATTACATCCACATTAACACCCAATAATCTGCCACAAAAGCAGCGCCGAAGCGTTAATTAAATCCATTTCGAAGAACCAATTGACTGCAACATGCAAATACTGCCACACCCAAAAAGAAATGGCTTTCCGGAAATAAGTTGTAAAAGTATTCAAGCCAGATCATCAAAACTGATCCAAATTATGCGCTGCTGGGTATATAGAACGTGCGAATTCTTCCCCTCGTATGTTTTGAAGATGGCTCTGTCTATCTCTGTGACGAAAGTTAATTGACCTGGCGATCTTCAGTCATAGAGAAAAATACTGTACAGATGGCGAATCCTTGGGCGTCAAACGTCGAAAGCAGTATCGGAGGCGTCGCTGGGTAGCTATCCCATTTTGGGAGCTCGCTCCACTGGCAAATTTAACCTCTCTTTCTTTCTGGGTTGGTTTTGGCACAGTGGTGTCTTTGTGCTGGTGCTCTGGAAAGTAACATTTTTAAAATCATTAATGCTAAAAGAATTAGCGACGGTTTGGAACTCTAAATCACTTCTGTCCATCTGTTTGTACATCAATACTCCTTTGTCCAGCAGAAATTGATCATCAATAACTAGCTCAAACATGACATCATGAGTTATATGGTTCATGGATTGCCTCTATAGTGGTCAGTATGCTTGCTCTAAGAAAGCTGCAAAGAAATAATAACCCCCCCATTGCACCGGCGGTAGTTAACTCATTCATCAAGTGATTTATGAGAGTTGGAATAGCCTTCCAGGTACCCGTCAAGAGAAACCTGGCGTTAAATTAATAATTTTATCCCTTATGCGAACAATCACCCCAGCTTTGACTCCGATAAATACCGACTGACAAATTCTTCAATTTCTCCTTGACTATGTAAATGTTGCAGCTTAAGAAATGCTCTGGACCTGGAAGCACAATTAGAGCAAAGAGTTTTTTACTGACTAACTTGAGATTGGACATCAGTTATGTATTTTTGCTGACCTAATAGCTTACATTGTCGTAAACTAAATCTCTTGAATTTCTTAGTTCTTTTCGTACAATACAGTTATCTGTGTCTTTGCTTTAGCTGATAAATTGAAGCTTTGATAATCTTAATTTCACCTAAGTCCTGAATAGTTTTATTTAATTTTCATTATCGGAAGTTTTAGTTTGTTCTTTTCGTCATTAAGGTACCTAATTCTAGTTTTAAGGCATTTAAGTCCAGAAGATAGCATTAAAAAAAGATAAGAAAAAATGAATCTTTCTGCAGTAATATTACATCATCTGTGCTTGACTCCCCAAGCTGTTTTTTTTATGCAAATATAGAAAATACATGGTTCAACTGGAAAGATTGTATAAAATAAGTCCAATATAGATTGTTCTCTCTGAATATCTTGGGAGCGTGGAATAAAGAGAGGGAGGCCTGAATTCAAATTTCCTGATAATCTCTGATGTAGTAAGATATTTGGGATATGATAATTGACAGGTGATAATCCCTGGAGGAAAACTTACCACTGGGTTGATTTTTTTTCGAGTTGAACAGCTACATGACCGTCAAGGTGATCTCGAAGGTTGTCTAGATTAGCAAAACCCTGTCCGTGTTGGAGATTTTCTGACAAAACATATCTTCCCTTGACGTCATCAAACAAAACAAAACGTTTCCCTATAGCATTCCCAGTAAACGACCTGAATCCACATTAACATTTATGTTAATTCCACCAAATAATTTGCAAAATGCAGATGCAAATGAGGTTTTTCCCGACTTAAAGTCCCCCTGCAAAATAGTGTACCTTTTTCTTGGTGCTCCCTCAGTAAATGTCCATAATATTTTATGAGCAATTTTAAAGAAATCTGGAACACATTCAAAGCAATAAAAATAGGCTTGACCTATTTGTTCCTCATTCAAATTCTCCTGAATATATGACCATATCAGTTGAAATTCGCCTGAATAATACAAATTTGTTTCCGCTTTTAACATCATATATAATTTAGCCAATACAGGATCAATTGCACATTTAACTCTCTGTGGTCACCCAAATGCACAAATATTTTAGTATTTCTACAAATGCTCTATATGATCATTTTCTCATGTTCACGAAACCGAATCTATTCTATCTACAGGGAGTTGAAAGGACTGAATGTTGAATACATTAACTATAAACACTTCATTGACGTACCTCAATGCAAAATAGAATTACTTATAGTTAATTTTTCTTAGAATCTGGATGCAGTTCCCCTGAATCCCTTCCAAGTTTGGTCTTCACGTATTTTTTCTGAAAATCAATGACTTTAGCTTTTAGTGCCCGGGAAAATTTCAGTAGCTGAATGATTTTTTACGACAGTCTCTTTTTTCACATCAGTTATTGAGTATCATTAACTACAACAACCATGTATACATAAATCTTTATCAGTTCTAACATTCCATATCCAAAGTGATATGTAGATGACTTAAAATGTCTTTCAAGTTCTTGAGTTTCAAATGTTAATGCAGGTAAAAATATAAAACTTCTTACCGCTCATGCAAAGGATTGAGTTAACGACCAAGAAAAATACGTATATCGTCCAGGCACTGACAAACTTTTGCAGGGGCTGGGTAATGAACATCAAAAAGGGCAGTCATTATGATCGAGTTCCTCTGACCATGGAAAAGTCCATCATCCCTAATGATCAGCACGTTTAATCTACACGTCAAGAGACTTCAGTCTGGACCGGAAAGAACTCAAACGATGAGAATGCCGTACTACTATTACGGTAAGTTGCTCTGTAAAGCTAACCGGCATCACTTTTGTTAAAAGTATTGCAAAGGCTTCTACTTAATTCCAAGAGAGCTGACTCCAATAGAGATTGGATTTTTCAAGTCGCTATCTTGTCAGGATGCCATTGAATTACCTTTAACCTAAGATTTTAACATCATAAAATGGCATTGGTATCCACATTAACACCAATAATCTGGGCACACAAAGCAGCTTAATTAATCCATTTTAAGAACTACTTTCAACACTGCAACATGCAAATGGACGCGGCCAAATGTTCCAGCAAGAAATGAAAATAAGTTGCAAGTGAACTGCTAGAGATCATCAAACCGATCCAAATTATGGCGCTGCTGTGGTATAGAATAAAATTTTTCCCTGTTTTTCACAGATGGTTCTCTGTCTCATTCCTGTGACGGTTAACTGACCTGGGCGGGATCTGCATCTGCGTCATAGAGAGGCAACATCAGGTGGTAAAGCAGAAATCCTTTGTGTGGGTCCAAGGCCAAACGCCGAAAGCTGTGGTTTATACGCTGGCAGTTGTCCATTTTGGGGAGTCGCCCACTCCTGGTAATTCTGTCCCTTCCTTTCTCGGCTGGTTTTGGCGCTGTGCAGCAATAGCCAGCTGGTGCTCTGGAAAGTAAATATTCTTAAAACTACAATGCCAAGAATTAGCATCACTAAACCTAAATCTCACTTCCTCTATCCACTGCTCTGGTGTTACATCACAATTCCTTGTCCAGAACATCATCAATAGCCTGAGTCAAACATGACATCATGAGTTAGGTATGTTTAATTGCGGACTGGCCCCCCATAGGTGGTCGTCAGATAGTATGCTTGTCTTAAGAAAGCTGCAAAGAAATAATAAACTTATTATAACCATGGCATTGAACTGCATCCATCATGATTTATATTAAATAGCCTTCCAGGCAAACCTGAAATGTATAAGGAAACCCATGTTAAATCTGACACCCTTATCCCATGAATCTAGCTTTAATCTGACATCAACTGATAAATCCTCCACCTCCCTTGGACTCTATAAAATGTTGCGCCTTTATGAAAATGCCCGACCCATAATTAGATGAGTTTCACCAACCTGAGATTGATAGTTACAGTATTTTTTCATTGAACAATAGTTCATTTATCTAAACTTTGAATTTTAGCTGATTGGCAACATTATCCTAGTTACCCTTTTGCTTAGCAGATAATTGAAGCTGATAACTAATTCCCAGCCTAAGTCCCAGCTAGTTTATCTAATTCCTACTATTCTGAATTAGGGTGGGTTTTGTCTTTTCACAATATACCCACTAGTTTTACAAGAATAAGTCAGAGAAGTGGCTAAAAAAAGATAAGAATAAATGCACTTTCTATATTTGGGTAGTCACCACAGTTGATCTCTGGCTGCTATGTAAATATATTCCAGAAAATATATGGAATTCAAATGGTAAAAAAGATAGATAAAATAAGTCCATTATAGATTGTTTTCTGCAATATCTTGGGAGTGGGAATATGAGAGGGAGTACGTGGAATTCAAATTTCCTGACACCTCTGTAAACGATGGGATAAGGATAATTGTGATAATCCCTGAGGGAAACTCACTAAATACAAGATTTTTTCTGAGTTGAAACAGCTACAGACCGGCCACAAGGATCAAGGGCTGGTTCTTGGGATTAGCAAAACCCTGTCCAAAGTTGAGATTTTCTGACAAAACATATCTTCCCTGACGCTACCAAACAAAACAAAACGTTTCATAGTATCTCACAGAAAGCAAGGCAAATGACTTGGAATCAATAACATTTATAAGCAATTCCACCAATTTAAAATGATGCAAATGAGGTTTTCCCTGGACTTAAAAGTCCCCCCTAGTGCACTTTTCTGGTGCCCCTCAGTAAAATGTCCATAATATTTTATGGAGTACCTCAGTAGAACACATTCAAAGCAATAAAAATAGGTTTGACTTGTTCCCATTCAAATTCTCCCATTATAATGACCCATATCAGTTGGAATTACAGAATATAAGCCAAATTTACTCGCTTTAAATATCATATAATTTAGCCACAGCATCACCTGTACATTTAGGCAATCCCTTTGCGGCTTACCTGTGCCGCAAATATTTTGCATTTCACAAGGCTCTAAGTGACTGGCTTTATGTCTAATGAGCAAACACCCAGCCCTAACACACAGGGTGCTGAAAGTGTGGACGGTGCTTAATTATTGATCACACTCCAATGCAGTGCTGAATTATTTATATCTTTCTAGAATCTGATGTTGTAAGTGGTTCTGAACCTTCCGGTCTGGTGTTTGTCTAATCATTTTTCTAGAATCTAATGATTAGCTACCTTTATGTCTGGAAAATTAATCATGAATTTATTTGCTGATATCTTTTCATCAAGTTAGTATCATTCACTTGGGTATCAACCATATAAGATCATACATAAATCTTACGAAGATCCCATATTCCAAGTAGTCAGAATTCTGAGCTTAAACACGTCTCAAGTTCTTGAGCTTCAAATGTAATAGCCAGAGGAAAGTAAAAAAATAAGTATAAACTTTCCACCCAATGGCGTGATTAGTTTAACGAATTCCAAAGAAAAAATATGCATATCGCCACTGCAAATTTTTTGGGGCTTGGTAAATGAAAGAATCTATCATCAGCAAGGAAGCCACAATATATTCAGGAGAGTTCTCTGATCCGGCTGGAAAATCGTCGTCACCATTATCCGACATAGATTCATCACAGTAAAAGATCAAGGTCTGGAATCAAAAGAAATTCCCAAAGATGATACTATTACTTCAAAAAGTTAGTTTCCAGTACTCCGGCATCACCTTCTAGGCTGCAGCATTTCAGCGGGCCCTGCCTAATCTAAGAGCTGTTCACAATAGGATCGGATTTTCCAAGTCTCATTCTTGCTTCGGATGCCATAATAATTCGCTTAACTAGATTTAACATCTCTAAATGGCATTACATCCACATTAACACTCCATTAATCTACATAAGGCAGTTTTAGCGGTACTAACCATTTTGATGAACTTCATCAGTACATGCATCATGACCAACACCCAAATGAAATGGCTTTCTGGAAATAAGTTGTGTATCTTGCCAGACTATCAAACTGATCCAAATTATGTGGCGCTGCTGGGTATATATAGAATCGTAAATTTTCCTCGCATGTTTTCAAGTAGTTGGCTCTGTCCATTCTCTGTGACGAAAGCACTGACCTGATCTCATCTGCACAGGAGAGGTACATCAGTAGATGGTGAACTTTGGGGGTCCATGCCAACGTCGAGTAGTATCGAGGCGTCGCTATTGTCTACTCTTGGGAGAGTCACCACCTTGGTACCCTTCTGACCCTCTTCTGGGGCTAGTTTTTGGCTCTGTGGGGGAAGGTTTTGTGCTTGGTGCCTGGAAAGTAACATTTTTAAAATCATTAATGCTAAAAGAATTAGCGACGGTTTGGAACTCTAAATCACTTCTGTCCATCTGTTTGTACATCAATACTCCTTTGTCCAGCAGAAATTGATCATCAATAACTAGCCTGAGGTCAAACATGACATCATGAGTTATATGTTCTCTGCGGATTGCCCCCATAGTGGTCAGATAGCATGCTTGCTCTAAGAAAGCTGCAAAGAAATAATAAACTTTAATAATCATAGAAGGAACTGGTCCACTCAAGTGATTTTATGAGAGTTCAGCCTCCAGGTAAATTTCAGTCAAGAGAAACCTCGTTAAATTATCACCATCCCTTATGCGAAATGAATCTCCAGACTCCACATCACCTGGATGTTTCCAATCTCTCCTTGACTATAAATGCTGCAGCTTTTAAGAAATGCCTGACCCAGCACAAATAATTGTGAGCAAGAGTTTTAATGAATTAACGAGGATTACATTGGCTATAGTATTTCGCTGACCAATAGTTACATTAGCTGAGTCTATATCTCTGGAATTTAGCTTATCAGTAACATCTTTGTGAAAGTTCTTTTGCTTAGGGCTTTGATAATTCTAGCTGATATTCACCTTCATAGTTCTAAGTCCACTAGTTTTCCCTCAGGGGCACATCTTCTTTGATGACGATTCACGTCTCTCGAGGAGGCCATGTAACTGGAACGTAGCACAGACTGATAAAGATTTATGTATGATGTTATGGTTGTTAGTGAATGATACCCGCTTAACTGATGTGAAAAAAGACTGTAGTAAAAATCAAATTCAGCCCATTGAAATTCAATTCCCGGCTCAAGGTAACGTCATTATAATATGGGAGGGAGAGTCGCGTGCTTTTTTTTTTTCGGAGCTCTTGCCTGTGCTATACTTGATAACTATTGTGTATGTTGTTCTCTTTTTGTTTTTTTAAGTCTCATTTCAGGTAGCTGCATCGTCCCTAAGGCGACGGATGCGCTTCTTTAAGGGGGACGTGTAAGGATTCGAATCATTTACCATTGTGCCACCGAAACGTCTATGAATTTGAACCTATTATTTCTAAATGGTTTTTGGGGCAGCATGTTGTAATTCTACTATTTAAGGATTTTTTTGATAATAAAATTCAGTAGATACATTGATGGCGTTGGTAATTGTTGTTTTAGCAGTACTCATTTAGATGGTATATTCCATTGTTGAATTAGGTTCTTTTAGAGTAAGAGGAAACATAACGCGGGGTTAAGGAAACCTGACTTATACCATATGTTTTAACAAATGTGCATTGCTCACAAGTGACTTATCATCTGTTTTATATGAATAATTATCCCGATAATGATGAAATGAAGATGTATGTTCAGAATTTATTTATAAACGATTGAGTAATTTTTAATAATATTAAGATAACTATAATAAAGTTTAACATTTTGCACGGATAATATATCTAATAATCATAAATATCAATTAGAATTAAAATTGGAGGTGGCCACTGATACAAATCTTTAAAATGTCAAATTTTGATAAATTAGCATTTGAAAAGGAACTTGAAGGTCTTTTTGGTGTTATGAATGAATATATAATTTAAATCTGAACCAGAAACACGGTCGACCCTAATACTGATTATCTTTTATGATGTTGATGTCATAGCATTTGAATATTTTTGTTTTGTCAGTGATTTTTATTTGTTGATGTGTGGTATAATTGATTAATAAATAGGTTAGTTCAGAAATTTGGCCGTGTTTCTCTTATCAAATAATTATGCACTGTGAATGATTATGAATCTGGGTTAACTAAAGAAAAATTAGTACACAACGCATAAACCAACCACTTTCTAAGTTTGTTTGATTTTTGAATATGGATATTATTTTTAAGTATAATTTAGATCAGAAATTAAGTTGAGATTGCACCTTATGCCGGTTGCTAAGAGATTACATTAAGTGGAGATTCTAATTATTGGTTTATGAATTGTTTGATGTTTAATTGAATTCAAAGATATGAGATTTTAGGATTGTTGATACATATAGAGATTCATCTTGAACTTAATTAGCAGTGAATTAGAGTGTCTGTTG
The DNA here is from genome assembly GCA_013235015.1 of Araneus ventricosus. Taxonomy (NCBI): domain Eukaryota; kingdom Metazoa; phylum Arthropoda; class Arachnida; order Araneae; family Araneidae; genus Araneus; species Araneus ventricosus. The sequence continues at coordinate 74,759 of BGPR01006178.1, read as the reverse complement.
AGCAACAGGTGTAGTGTCATTTTGATAATTAAATTTCTAAAATATTTGAAGGTGTAAATTTCCATTCGAAATACTTAAATTACTAATAATCTAAAAGGTTTGTTTAGTAAAAGTTTTAAAGGTTCTTAAATCTATTCAAGGATTTCAAAAATCTAAATATCTATTTGCTGATAATTGTGGAAATGTTAATTCATTAATGAAATTATTGTAAAGGAGCATTTGTTTACAAGATTGGATTTAGAGAGCAAAATGTAAACAAACTATTAGTAAATATCAATTTCAATATATTCCACAACAATGTATGCTGAAGGCAAATTTAAATTTCTAAATAACTCAGATAAATTTGTAAATTTAATGACGGATGAAATTCAATTAAAAACTGTTTTAGATTTTAAAGGTGGGGATATAATTGGAACATCTTATAATTCAGGAAAAGCTGCAAATTCTGAATTTGTATTCATGGTACGAAGTTTAAAATCTACCTATAAAGATGTTGTCCATATCCTGCCTGTAAAAACGATAACTGCAGAATTATTACATGAAATAGTTGTATTGATCATTACAAAATTGGAAACTATTGGTTATAATGTAATCTGTATATCAAGTGACAACAATGCCATTGACAGGAAAGCAATAAGTATGTTTACTCAACCACCAAAATTAAGTATTTGTTATTTACATCGAGCAAATCCTAATATACCTCTGTTTTATGTAGTAGATGCAGTATACATACTTAAATCGAAAAGAAATTATTGGATAAACCAAAAAAATTCTGAACAGGCTATATTCTATCTCTCTTTCAATGATTTGTCTAGTGCTCAAGTTATAGATAATACTGCTTCATCCATTCAATAAAAAAACTCAATGATTTAGAAAAGGATGAAATGATTAAATATGCTCACACTATAACTGCTAAATCATTATGCCCCTACTAGTTTTAAAAGGCAAAATGTTCGTCTGGCATTAAATGTTTTTAATTTAAATGTATATGAAAGTTTGAAACTTGTTAGTCTCAACAATAGTATTGCAAATGTTACTGACACTGCAGATCACATAAAAATTATTGTTAATTGATTTGATGTAATGAATGTAAAATCTGTATTTAAAGGTTATCTTAAACAATTTTTTCCAGCAACCTTTAACATCAAAAGATGATGATGCATTTTATTTTCTGCATAATTTTTTAAATTGGTTAGAAAAATGGGAGAGTGTAAATATGGAAACTAGAAGGCTTTCAAGAGAAACACTCCTAGCACTAAACAAACTACAAATGCAGTCATTGAAATAACAAGAAAATTGCATTGATAAACTACAGTTTAAATACATTTTAACAGAAAAATTGCAAATTGACACATTAGAGAGCCGTTTTGGAAAATATCGACAACTTGCTGGATCTCAATATAATGTATCATTAACACAAGTCTATGAAGTTCAAAAAAAATTAGACAGATAAGAGCAACGTCAAATTGCTATAACACTCTCAGATGATGGTGATAATTCTAATTATGATGTAAACTCTGATATTCCTCCCTTTCTTATTGAAATATATGATTCTGATAATGATATAGAAAAATTGAGCCCAATGCCTTCTGCTTAAGTTTGTGCTTCTGATTATTGTAAACATTCCTTGTTAAAAAAATAATTGCCATATTTGCAAAAGCCAACTGTTATTGGAAAGAGATATAATTCCCGATGAAAATTGCTTTTCGTTAATAAAAAGTTTAGATCGGGATGGTTTAAAATACCCAATCGATAATGTAAATATTATTGTAATATACAACTATGAAGTTATTTCAAAATTATTATCTCAAAAATATGAAAGTATATTTTTGAAAGTTCTAAATAAGAGAGCAGTAGCTTGTCGGTAACCGTCGATCTTAGAAATATTCGACGTGTTGAGAAATCTCTATTGAAATGGTGATAAATAAAGTGTTCGAATCCATGTGTGAAGCTACTCGCTGTCTTCAGTGCGGAAGAGACATGTGCGTTTTACCATGTCCCAAACGAGGCCGATACCGCGTCTGGTATTCTTTTGCGCAATACCCATGGATAATTTGGACGACCTTACGAATATATAAATAATAAATAACTAATTGACCGTTTATGAAGTCCAAGGTTCAATTCTAAGTTTAGATATTAGGATTCTCTGGATGACGTCATCTTAATTACCGATCTCGGGAATCGGACCGTCCTTCGTTCCGGCCGTCCAATGATCGATCGACTTTTTATCTCCGCCGTCTTATCTGTTTCAGATAACGCTCGACGTCAACGATTTGTTATCGGATGACGTATCGATCAGTTCGGCATAAAAGAGGTACCTCGCTCGTCATTTCTTCAGAACTTTCAAAACGAGCAGCATGGCATATCTGGAGCTCCCCCTCCTAGTGGATACGGATTACGATTACTGATTGTCTTGCGACTTTCAAGTCGTGGGTGAATCCGGAGTTCCCGATTCAGGGGCTCTACCACAATCCTACCGAAAACCATTCTGTTTCGAGAAAATGACCCGTTCTCCCACTCGTGACGTCACACTTCGCGAGGTCATCTAAATCCGTTAACACGAAACTATCGAAATCGTTTGGATACCGAAATCCCTAGCGAGTTTCAACCGTTTTTTCTCGCCACGCTAAAGGCAAGCGAGAAGCTCTTTTCGCTAGTGAGAAGGTTGTGTTGTTTGTTTCGCGATACTTTAAATCATGGCTCTACTTTTGATGTTAGCTCTTGCCCAAGAAAAAGATCCAAGAACGGTTCCTAGGAATAGATTAAATACTCCTAGGTGTAACGCTTTCGATCTAAGTGATGAAGATTTTATTTCAAATTTCCGATTAACCAAAGAATTAGCTTTTCAGCTAATTCAAGAACTTTTTTCTTGAGCCGAAAACAACAAGGAAGACTGCCCTCAACACTGAAATCAAAGTAAGTGAATTTTTTTTATGATAATTTTATTAATATATAGTAATTCACCTCGGTTCAACTTACTAAACAATGTTCTGTTTAGAAAAATAAATCAGTTCTTGGTTACACATATATATCTTGTACTTGGTTATTTAAGGATTTGAAATAGTTATAAATTTAACAACATCAGTGTTTCACCACATAACCCCTTAAAATTTTGTGTAATATAAATTATACTTAATAAATATTCTATTTTTGGCTGTCCAAAAAGAAAGGGTAAGGAAACAAATTCATTGTTGCTAAGTTCTAGCAGGGTCAGAATTTGCTTCCAATTTTTGGGAAAAATAATTAACTGGTAATTGTTGTGAAATTATGTTTAGGTTTAAAATTGTAATTGCCTGTTGCGTATTTTTTTTAATATTTAAAATTTATTTTAGAGTAATAATAAACTCTTCAATATTTTGAAGGTATTGTGTGCATTGAACTTCTTTGTATTTAGCTGCTACCAGAAAAAGTTGGAAATGATTTTCTCATTCGGGTATCTATTCTCTTATTAAATATGTAATGTATTATCAAATTTACATTTGTTGTAGCTATCAATAATTTGGGAAAGGGGGCAATCAAAGCTGGCCTTGAGCCAGGCGAATTCATTGCGAGTTAAAATTTGTCATAGTAATATTGTACTTTTATTTTAGTGTTGGTCAGACAAAAAAGGAGATGTCAAAAAGAAGAACAGCATCTTCAAAGCTGCAAAGGTTAAAGACTGGAGGGGGAAGGAATGACGAGAAGCCTCTTACACCTTTAGATGAAAGGATTCTTCATCTAATTGGACTGGATGCTGCGGATTGTTGGATATGGCAGAGAGCGAATCAATGCCTAAAGTACGAATGATGTATTTGTTTATTAAGTTTTATTGTGTTAACTGGCCAGTTCAGGGTACACATTCTTAAAATGTTATTAATAATGTAAGAAATATATCAGTATCAATAAATGCTAATAGTTCTTCTTTGATAATATGTATAACTAATTCTTGAATATAGCTATCCTTGCAACATATTTATTTTATTTACAGAACAAAAAATGTTACAGATTGAACAAATTTAAGAAAACAAAAAAATTATTAATGAGAAGAGTCGACAATGTAATATATAAAACAGTCATAGAAAACTTTCATTAAATATGACGCGGTTTCACATTTTTTTTCTCTATGTGTCCATTGTATACTAATGAGAACAACCCATTATGAAAAAAATTACCGAGTTTTATTAGGTACAAATAGAATATAGAAAGAACAAAGAATCTATTATAAAATAATTCTACAATATTTTTAAAATCTTAAGTACTTTTCGTAGAAGTTTATATTTTTTGTTCGATTAATTATACTTATTTTACTCCTCGGTATTTCTATTTGGCACGATTTATTATTTATGAAGTTCTGCTTTTTTTTGTTCCAAGCCTGTATCATGTCTGACATATATAATATAGAATGCTGGCCAGCATTTTGGATAAATATGTCTTACTTTTTTAACATTACTTTCATCTAATAAACAAAAAAAAGCAATCTTTAACGTTATATAGACTAGTAAAGAATCACTTATCTTCTAGCTGTATGTTATTGCAAGAGTGAATGAAAACCCAACCTCACCAATTAGTGGGACTGTGTCATACGAATTAAACACTCAGCCTTACACGCAAGAATTTAAAAAGACAGACTTTGTGGAGTGCCTCCTGCCTGACACACGAGACTGTGTTGTCAACGGCGAAGAATGCAACCATTCCGCATCTCTTCCTCTGTCAAGACCCCCTCAGAGAAAGACCCCCAAGCCAAAGATGCCAGAGTTCAGTCTTTCAAGAAGCGGGTGCGAAGAAAACCTTTATTTATGAAGAGCGAAAATGCTCAGAAACTGGTTTGGTGAGATTTTATCACACCTTCTATGATTGCTCGATGAGTTATCATGCTTTTCACCGATTGGCTTATCGATTTGCAAAGACCACCCCTACTATCATTAAATTTGGCTGCTCATTCCTCTTTTAACTCAGTTAGTCAGTTTGTACTCACTACTTACTATAGATCAACGACGAGTTTCTTTTTCTTCTATGGATAGTGATCAGGGAGAAGTAAGTAAAATTCTTTTTGTTATTGCGATTCAATTGTAATACATAATAATATAATTGTATTTATAATTATATTAATAATTGTTTTTCTTCATATTCTTTTCTTTAGTTTGACGATTTTGCTACCCCTGCATGCAACGAGGCAACGAATGCTGCTGAATTGCAGTCAGAGAGGAAAATTGACAACCCAGTTTGGGACGAAGCGCCAAGCACTTCTTCCGGTCAACGTGGGCTAGCGTCTCCTGAGAAACATGTAGATCAGCGATGAGTTTATTCTATGGACATCGATCAGGGAGAAGTAAGTAAAATTCTTTTTGTTATTTCGATTCAATTGTAATACATAATAAAGATATAATTGTATTTATAATTATATTAATAATTGTTTTACTTAATATTCTTTTCTTTAGTTTTATGATTTTGCTACCCCTACATGCAACGAGGCAATGAATGCAGCTGAATTGCAGTCAGAGTGGAAAATTGACAATCCAGTTTGGAACGAAGAGCCACGCACTTCTTCAGGTTATCGTGGACCAGCCTCTCCTGAGATACGTAGTCAGCACTTTGTAAGTATACTTTTACTTTGGGGGTGGGTATCTTTCCTATAAGCGGTAATGTGAAAAATGATTTTTTTTTCTTTTGTAGGTTTGTCCTACATGCTCAAAATTGTTCGCTTGGAAACAATCTCTTGTCATGCATATGAAAATTCATACTGGTGAAAACCTATTCAGATGTGAAATTTGCGATAAAGCTTTTGGCCGAAATGATAATTTTAATCGCCATATGAGAATTCATGCTAGTGAAATTGAGGAAAAGGAAAATTATTTAAAATGCGACATTGGCGACAAAACGTATAGACGAAAAGATAATTTGAAAGATCATATGAAAACTCATTTCAAGGAAAATAATTTTAAATGTAATATTTGCGATAGATCCTTCCAGCGAAAACACTGCTTTGCCACGCATTTGCAAAAACATCAGGAGAAAAGGTATGATTGCGGAAAGTGTGACCGCTCCTTTATATCTCTTCAACATCTAAATCAACATGTAAGGGCCTGTCATCCTGAAATCAAATTGACAAGCGTAAAGAGAGGAACTGCTTCAACCCCGGAGGGGAACTCGAAACGTGTTAGAAGGGAGGGAGGAGCCCTTAATACTTTCACCTCCACCTTTTTCCAACCCACGGAGAACAGTAAGAAAGACTTTTTGTTATTCCTTGACGAAATCACCCCCCAACTAGAGGAGAAGATAGAAGAAGAAATTCAGGAGAAAGGGGCGGTCAAATGGTACGGGGTTGTTAAAGCCGTGTTTAAACATGAAAGCGAAGATGGGGGAGAAGAAAGAGTGACCCCTTACTTTAGAAGCAACGTTCAAATAGAACTAGCTAGCGACACAGTAGGAGATCATGTTCCAGCATCCTTTACCAAGATAATAGAAGCTGTCGAGGAATTTATCCGGCGCGGCTCAGGGTGGATTCTTGATAAAATTGTTCACTTTGAGATGTGCGTGGCTAAATATCAGCCGTTACGAGCCAGCAGTTATATCATCCTCCCCAAAAAGTTGGTAGATAAGAAGGCGGTCTTAAACATTCAGAATGAGGACCAGAAATGCCTTGTTTGGTGCTTGATCGCCCATAAGTTGAACATTCTAGCACATGATAGTTTTCGTGTATCACACTACACTCCCCACGAGCAGGAGATAAAACTAGACGGCGTGGAATGCCCCGTACCATTGAATAAAATTCCCATTGTAGAGCGACTCAACAATCTACGTATAAATGTGTTTGGTTACGAGGAGAATGTGGTGTTTCCACTCTATGTCTCCAAGCGAGCAGACGAAGAATGTGTCAACTTGCTGCTTATTGCTAACGAGGAAACGCAGAGCATTACTGCCTGATAAGAAACATGTCTAGACTCCTTGGAGACCTGACAAAACATAACGGCAAACATCATTACTGTTACCGTTGCCTTCATCGATTTGCCAAGGACGAAATATTGAAAGAACATCTTCAATATTGTAGTGAACACTCTCCTGAACATATCAAGATGCCTGAGAAGGGGGAAAATTTTATCAAATTCGTGAATGTGCATTATCAACATCCTCTTCCCTATATCATTTATGCGGATTTTGAGTCGCTCATTGTGAAAGAGGTGCATACGTCTGAAAATACTGAGATCATAGCTCGACATGAAGCCTGTGGATATGCCTACGTTATAATTGGACCAGATGGAAGAAGTGTGAAGCCGATTTCGGTATATAGAGGTGAAAATGCTGTGAAACACTTTATGGAGCATATTTTGAAGGAGAAGGAGGAACTGGCTGCAAAATTGACATCTATAGTACCCCATAAATGACTCCTCAAGACGAATTAGATTTCCGGTCAGCAACGCACTGTTCCATCTGTAAAAAGGCGCTGAAGGGTGACAGAGTGAGGGACCATCACCATCAGACTGGAAGATATCGGGCAGCCCTTCACTCTAGCTGCAACCTTAAATTCAGATTGTCGAAAACAATTCCTGTCGTTTTCCACAATTTGAAGAATTATGACGGGCATCTGATAATGCAAGAAATCGGCAAGTTGAAGGATTATGAAATCTCAGTTGTTCCAACTACTATGGAAAAATATGTGACATTCTCTCTGTCAAAGAGATATCATAAATTTAAAGTTTCCCTTAATTTTGTTGACAGCTTTCAATTCCTTAGTACCTCTTTAGAAAAACTTGTGCAAAATTTAACTCCCGATAAATTTAACATTTTAAAATTAAATTTCCCTCATCATATTTCCTTACTACTGAGAAAGGGTGTATGTCCCTATGAATACATGGATTCACATCAAAAGTTTGACGAAGACTGCCATCTATCGACTCTTTTGATAGCACCCTCACTGGTAGTGGCATCAGTGATGAGGATTATCGTCATGACCAAACACTGTGAAATTATTTCAATTTGAAGAACATGGGCGAATATCATGACCTCTATGTAAAATGTGATGTCCTTCAACTTGCCGATTGTTTCGAAAACTATGCCAGCATTATTATGGATTGGATTGTGTGCACCTCTTCACGGCACCCGGATTTGCATGGCAAAGCAGTTTGAAAATGACCGATCAGCCACTCGAATTATTTACGGATATAAACATGCACATGTTTATTGAGAAAGGAATCCGAGGAGGAACATCTGTTATCACCAAACGATTTTCTCAAGCAAACAACAAGTACCTCCCCAACTTTAATGCAAGCACGAGTATCAAACATATCATTTACCTAGATTGCAACAATTTATAAGGAGCCTCCATGGTCGAGTCGTTGCCCTATGGGGGATTTGAATGGATTTCAGCGGACGTGACACTCGACTGGATTCAGTCAATTCTCCAGGATTCCCAGGAGGGCTATATTTTTGAAGTGGATTTGAAGTATCCTGAAGAGCTTCACGATCTCCACAACAATTATCTCTTAGCTCCTGAGAAGATGGATATCAAGTTTGAAGATTTGTCTCAGTTCTCGAAGGCAGTTTTAAATGGAATGAAGTATACACCGTCAACTAAACTAGTACCCAATTTGAAGGATAAGAAGAATTATATCACCTACTGCAAAAAACCTAGTTTTATAAATAAGAGTTTTATAAAAAGTTTAGTAAAAGTTTTATAAAAAAACATGGGTTAAAATTGGAAAAAGTGCATAAAATTTTAAAATTTCAACAGAAACCTTGGCTCAAGAAATATATTATGTTCAATACTGAACAACGTAAAAATAACAAGTCTGCCTTTGAGAAGGACTTCTTTAAACTTATGAACAACAGCGTATATGGGAAGACCATGGAGAACATCCGAAACCGTGTGGATGTGCAACTGGTAAATGGGGAGAAGAAGGCCCAGAAGTTAGTTCCTGCCCCTACCTTTAAAAGATTTAAAATCTTTGATAATGAGTTGGTAGGGGTGGAACGTGTTAAAAAGTGCTTGACTCTAGATAAGCCTATATACGTAGGTTTTGTTATTCTAGAGTTAAGTAAACTTGTCATGTACAATTTTCAGTATAACGGCATGAAGAAGGAACATGGGGACAAAGCTGAACTTCTCTTCACGGATACGGATTCACTGACTTATGAGGTGGAAACTGAAGATATTTATGAGGACATGTCCCGTCATATGGACATATATGATACATCTGATTATCCCAGGGATCACTTTTTATTCAGTGAGTCCAATAAGAAGAAGATTGGATGTTTTAAAGATGAATTGCATTCTAAGCCAATCATCGAATTTATTGGTCTTCGACCAAAAATGTATTCTATCAAATCTGAACGTGGAGAGAAGAAGACTGCAAAAGGAGTGGCTCGATCGGTCGTTGAGAGAAATATAAGACACGAAGATTATAGAAGATGTAGAGAGGAATTAAAATCAACTAGAGAAATTCAACATCGGATTCAGTGAGAATCATAAATTAGAGACTGTAAAGGTCAACAAAATTTCTCTGTATGCATTTGATGATAAGCGAAATTTATTAAATGATAACGTTCCATACGCTTGCACATTATAAAATCTGATAGGTCATGCGGATGAATTGAGGCGGCAAGCTTTGCTTGTCGGGTGGTGGTGGGCTCCATTAAAAAAATTAAATATTTTCTCTCAACTAGGTCATTAAAAATAATTTTAGCATTTTTATATGCTGATGAGAACGAATTGAGGCGGCAAGCTTTGCTTGTCGGGTGGTGGGCTCAATTCGAAAGAAATTAAATATTTTTTCTTTCAACTAGGTCATTAACAAAATGAAGTTTATCATTTTATATGCTGATGAATTATGCATTAGAATTCTTAGCAATAGATTATAAGGTTTGATTATGGTTATCAACACGGTTTTTTTATCTCTCCCTTTCAACTTGAGAGTTTCCTCATCGAGAAAAGTCTTCATGCGTCTGAAAAAGTAAGTTCTGGAACATGATAAGTTATCTTTGAAAATTTCTCTCACAGAATTTTATCAAAGTTTAAAAAGTGCGATTGAAAATAATTAATTCTTATCTAAAAGAAGTGAATGGTAGCTTATGCTTAAAATCATGTTAAAATTATTTAATGTGCAAGTTTAAAACTATTATTTTTATATTTAAATGTTTTATTTTAATGCATGATAAGTTGTCATTGATAAAATTTGTGTGAGAGAGATTATTAGTAAATGGATGTTGAAAATTCTAAGTCCCTAAAAACATTTCCAAAATTTTTCAAAGTTCGAAAGGCAGATAGATAAAATAATAAATTCCTTATCAAGAAGTGGCTTGGGCTTAATCTTGTGAAAAATATTCTATCTAATTTATAAGTATCAAATGATTATGTTTATTTTATTTTTAATGCTTTTATTTTAATTAACGATAAGTTATAATTGATGCAAATCTGCGAGAGAGATTATTAGTAAAAGAATGTTGAAAAATCCAAGTCGCTAAAAACATTTGTGAAATTTTTCAAAGTTCGAAAGATAGATAACAAAAATAATTCCTTATCTTAAAAATTCCTTATCTGAGAAGAGATAGGGAAGGGAGGGGCGGAGGGGAGAGCCACCCCAGAACCTCCTGAATCCCTTGATGTGGCTGAACCCCCATTTTCTATCTACTCCCGTTACTCGCTTTGGTTTCACTCGGCGTTGGTGGTAGTTCTAAATTGAAGGTTACGACTATTTTCTCGCAAAATTTGAGTACTCATAAGCGAGAACTATTAGATACGGATAGTTGCCGGTAGAATCGTGTTAGAACCCCAAAACTGATGGAAAGGTGCATGGTGCCGATACGTCCGCCAACGAATCTGCTCCCGAGATTGACATTCGGAGAATCTGCGAGAAGCCTTCGTCCAGAACGGTGCCACCGATTTTTCTCGATATGTTTCATTTACTATATTTATTTTTGGCAGCTGTTTTTTCATTGAAATTTGTGTTACCTTCGTTACCTTAAATAATAGTCGTGACCTTCAATGTTTTTTCATTCAAATTTGTGTTACTGAACGGCAATACTATTATCTCTTGCAGTTTGTTTACACTGTTGTTACAAAAGAGTTATTCTTGATTACTGGCTATTTCTTGATATAAATTCTTTTTGTCTTATTTTGAAGTTTAATTTCGTTATTAATCACTTCAAAATGCCAAAAGCTACGTCTAAGAAATTGGAAATAGGTACAGTATTCTGTCCCCAAAAATAATGTGTCTGCTGTAAGGGCAGCAAAAATCGGACTTTCAGGAATTAAAAGGAAACAGAATAATCGATACTCAAACTTTAATTTCTTGTCCACAATGTTTCGCAACTGGATTGAAGCTGACTGAAGATTCTAAAGAAGGACTTTGCTCATAGTTTGTAAATCTGGATTCTTCCATATTTCCAGATGATCCCTTGCAATTTGAACATTCATGATCGCATTTGATGTTCATTTCACACATTTTACAATACTGTGTCGTCACTTCCAAATCCAATATTTTCCCAGTATCGATGAAAATAACTGAGACGCACCATTTAGTGACATATAGCCTTTCCGCTGCCACGTGCCACCAACAGAAACACCACAAGTTGCGCATTTAAAAAATTCTGCACTTGTTTTGATGCAGCTTTCATGTTTCCTTCACTACTATACTTCACTGCTTCCAACAGTTTGATTTCATGAATTCTGAAGGTTTTCTTGCAAACATATGGCAAATTTAAAGTCTACCAATTAATCTCAACCCAAATACACTGCACTCTGAATAAGTATTTAAAGAAGACTTTTTTACTGTCTTTGGGGATTGATGTAAGTTATTGATGCATTCTTTCACTGCTGTTCTAGCCATCGAAACCTCATGCATGGATAGTGTGTACAGATGGGAAAGACAGTTGGTGTCGATATAAGCGAGCTTTATCTGAAAGAAAACAATATTCTGAAAAATAACCAGGTCTCATTAATTCCTGTCATGAAAGTGATAACACCAAAGAACTTTGTTGCTAAAAAATGCCCACACAGAACAATAATGAAGTGATAAAAACCAACTTATTTAGAAATTTGCGGCTAAAAATGCCTACATGGAGTGACACAAAACAATATTGAAAGTTTCAACAACGTCTTGTGAACTATTTTACCTAAAGCAACATTTGTTCAACAGGAAACTGTGTTTTTAGGTGCATATATTTAATGAAAGTTTCAACAACGTCTAATGAACTATTTTACATAAAGAAACATCTGTTCAACAGAAATCTGTGTTTTTAGGTGCATATATTTATTTCAGTTATATTGTTTAATTCAGGATATTTGGGACTGTTACCTATTTTCAATTACTTAGAAAAAGCAATTGATCCACAGACACTAAAACACTATATGAGAATCGATCCCCCAAAACAAATTTATTTATTATATTGCCTTTTTTGCAAAAAAAAAAAAAAAATGAAATATATCCAAAACTTTTAGAAATTTTCTAAAATCCTAGAAATTACATTTAAATTCATAGTTTTATGTTCCATTTTTATCAAAAACAAATTTTTATTGTGTTCCTTATATTTAATATATCAAAAATTTGCATCTGAACCTAGGCAGATACTTAAGCTTCAAAATCCTCACGTCGCGAATATATATATGAATTGATAATCTAACTCACTGTTTTTAGTTCTCTTCTCATCAACTAATTACAGTTCAAAATTTAAATATTTCATTATTAATGTGTGAGGTGCTGTTTTAGTGATCCGCTGAATACAGTTTCAAAATTTTAATGTCTTTATTATTCGGAAATATAATGAGAGCGGGGAGTAGGACTTATGCAATCACAGATTGCATGGGTGAAAACCTCGAGGAAAAAAAAGAGTGGATAATCGTTACCTCCTTGAATCCACATGGAAATACGATTCTTTTAAGCTCTTTAAATAAAATATATATGAGTATTTTGGATATATTTTTTTAGAAATATTTTGGCCAATGTCATGTTGAAATAACATAAATTTTATTAACAGAGACAAATTTCAACAATTTCTACTCTTTATATATAATAATTTTCTGTGTTTAATTTAAAATATTTAGGAGAACAATTGAAAGGGGTTAAATAAATTAGTAAAAATCAAGAAATATCCAACCCATTGTTAAGAAATTTCATGGAATACAACTGAAAGTCCATCTCCTTTAAATTGTGCTAATTTCAAAGCTCTACTGCTTTTAGTTTCGACGCTAGAAAACATAACTGGATCACTAGGCAACGTGATGACATTATTTTCAGTTATAACTAGCAAGCATTGACGTTTAGTCTACTTGTTTACTAATATGTATATATATAGTATAATACTTTTGAAAATCAGCTAAATTAATAAATCCTATGACTGTTATTTATTACTGATGCAAAATTGAATAGATCATTTGAGTTTTTCTAGTTTAATTAAAACCGCGGCTGAAATTCAATTTTGAAAGTAAAGTCTTTTTCATTCAAAATACCGTTTTCATGCAAGTTTATTTTTTTCCCCTTGGGTTTTAAAGAGTACATACTAGTGAAACACAACTTCCATGCATACACTGTCGTGACATACGAGATAAAGGTTCCCGTGGGTCACAGCACTGTGCGCGCCGGCTCAGGAATTTTTACGAATCCTCCTGGCCTTGAGTAAAACCAGAAGAAAGGCGGGACCACCCCTCGTTGTAATTTCAGCCCTGCCCCCCCCCCCCTCCGCACCTGCATGCTGTAGTAAAACTAATCGGAGGAAAGGAGAAATTCTCTTATGACTAAACTTGCATCGCAAACATTTTGCTTTTTAAAAATTAATGATGATTAATTTAAATATTTAAGAATAGCAAAGCACCACTTATACGTCTTTCAAGGAACTGACCTAAAACGACGTATAATCGAAATTTCAATATACAACTTTGATTATTAAAAATTTAATGCTACTGCTACAAATTCATTTAAAATCAATAATTATAATTTCTTTTAAGATATTACTACTAGTATGGAAAACAATAATTACATTTATAAATTAAATATCTTAAAAGTGAGAAAAATCGTAACTTTATTACATATCTTGAGTGCTATTTATACATTTCTTATACGATTTATGTGTATGCAGGTAGGCGTTTAATTAAAAAAAATCTTTAATCGTCGTCTGACTTGCTGATTATCTGTGAATATTAAATACAGCACTGTAAATTGAATTAAGATCATTGAATGTGTTTTCACGGTCCTTTTGGCAAAAAAAAAAAAAAAAATCGAAATTTTTCAATAGAGTGCATTGTATCTTGAATGGAAAGTGAAATAACTTCTTTACATTCTTTTTTCTCCTTCCCGTAGATGGATATCGTATTTAATATTTGATAGAAATCAGATTTTAAATATGGTGTTACAACTCCGCGCCAAATTTCATCCATCTAGTTTGTTGTTACTTCGAGTTATTGTGTTCACAATCCAATCGATAGACAGACTAATTCAGAAAATGCTTTTTTCGGACACGGAGGTCTAAACCGTGGAGATTCCTCAAAATTCCGAGGTTGAATTTTTGGACAATTACAATCCTTTCTATTTGGATACTTCGTATACTAGAAAGTAAAAATGAAATTCGTGGAATTTAAAATCAAATAGCTTCAATCATATTTTCGACATTAAACAATTGTATTTAATGTTAAAAATAATATCCATGTCGGCGAGAAATTTATTCAGATAGATTCTGTTTTAGATTATGATATACATACACTGAAGTGCCAAAAATCATTGGATACCTCGTAATATCGTCTGGGACCTCCTTTTGCCCGGTGAAGTTCTGTAACTTGACGTGGCTTGACTTAATAATTTGCGGGAAGTACAATAGTTCAAACTCACATTTTACAGTTGGGTTTTGATCACTAGGGAACCAATCAGAAGTCGATGAAAAAGAAAATGATTTGGGCTCGATCCCCGTTTAACAGAAAGCTGATAGTGATTTGGAACTTTCAACAATAATTTTTGTTTCCTGTGCGCAATACTTACATATATTTTAAGTAAAAATAACATACATATTTGGGAAGATATAAAAGTTTTCTTAAAAAATATCAAAATTTTCCGCATGCTTTTTGCTTATAACATACAGAGTTTTCAACCAAATTATAATATTGATGGTTATTTGCTACTATACATGTGTTTTATCGTTATTATAGATAATAACAAAAATTATAGTTACACTTTTGGTTTCTATTCATGTATTTTATTTATTTGCTTTTTATCTGTTCGTTAAAAAAATTAATTGATAGCATTTCAGATGTAAGCAAACTCCCATTATCTCCTGATAACCAATATTTTTAGATCCAATCCGTTACTGCTTGGATTCGTATCGCTGAGTTCAGATGCACAAATCTTTTCCATCAACGATAAATCATATCTCCACTAGGGTGGACCGAAATATGCTACAAAATTAATTTTTTTCGAAATTGATTTTGGCATAGTATGCAAAAGTTGCATAATGGACCAGTTGAAATTCACAGATATTTCCTTGAATATTGCTCAATATTTAGCCGCGCCCCTTTGAAACAGAAAAAAAAACATATTTCGAAAAAAATTCAAAATTTTTTACTGGCATACACTGACAATGTTACATAATGGGTCAGTTAGAACCCACAAGAAATGTTATCAATTAATCTAAATATTTAACCGTGCCCCTCTGACATGAAAAATTGGAGAAAAATGGAAAAAATATCGGATTTTCTAAAAAAATGTATTATGAAAATTATTTTTCGAAATTAGTATTGACATTAAATGAATAATTAAATAGTACTATAAATAATAATAATTCTATAATTATTACGTAATTTAACTTTCTATTTAATTTTTTTTACGAAATTAATATTAGCATATTTTTTCTTGAATTACATACAGATAGAATACAGATTAGAACAAAAATCTACAATTTTGAAATGCACATAATAATATTGTCCCTTGTTGTCAAACGTTGGAAGTTCTTTCCTTGCTTGAAGTTTGGCACGAATATATCCATCTCTTGCAGTATCGCCACAAACTTTCATTGCAGCTTCAGATATTAGGTGACTGCCTACATTGAAAATGGCATTTTTCGACTATATAGGTCAAAAAATTTTTTTCGAAAATCTTTTGATTTAAACATTTTTCTTTCCAAAAAAGTTTTCCTTTTCATTTTATGTCAATTAGAAGCCGAGATATAGCTATTTAAAAAAGTCTTGTCTGCTGCTAAATTAACCGGAAGTATCATTCTGCTACCGGAAGTCACTGCAAAATGCTGTTTTGTACCTTTTTTTCACAATTTTTCTTCATTCTAAGTAAAAAATAATATTTTAATGATGATGCTAATGCACAGCCACAACTTTTCGACACACATTTTCTTAGTTTCTTGATACAAATTGGCAACATCTTCACTCTCTCGAGCATTTGTTTACAGTGTAGTTTCGGATTCTATTATCGCTTTTCTTTGCTTTTTTTTTCATAGAAATAGATCTATTTCGCATTTTATTTTCATAAAAAAAATCCCATTAAACTTTGTTAAAATGGGTCACGCTCATAAATATCGCTCAAAGAAGCGAAAATTTACTGGAAATCGTTATTCAAATGTGCGTGTCAAAAACGAAAATCAGACTGTTCCTGACAATGTTGTTGACAATGAGAATCGTAAAGTAACTGCAAGCTCTTCAAAACTTGAAGGGTATCTAGAAAAATTTTTCAAATGAAACTTCTTCCGAAACAAATTCTGAAATTTTTGGGAATCGAATTATAAATATAAAAACTTTAATATCTGTATTTGCAATATTGTGCTGTCCTGTGTGCTTCAGTAATAATTTGATGCTAAATGAAGATTCAAGATTTGGTTTATCTTCAAATGTTTGCATAAAATGCAAGAATTGCAATTTTATGAAAGGATTCTCTTCAACAGTAAAAGTAAACAACAGAAATCAACTGAACACTCTTGTTGTTTATGCAATAAGAATAATAGGAAAAGGTTATAATGGAGGAAGAAAACTATTCTGCCTTTTGGATTTACCTTTCCTTAGCAAAAACACTTTTAGAAGGCAAGAAATGAAACTTAAACAGGCTGCTTCTGAAGCAGCTACAGAAAGCATGAAAACATCAGCAAATAATATCATGTTACTAAAAGGTGCACAGAAAGATACCACCAGCTGCAGTGCGTCTATGGATGGTACATGGCAGAAACGTGGCTATTCATCCTTCAATGGCTGTGTAAGTTGCATATCAGTTGATAATGGGAAGGTATTAGACATAGAAATAATGTCCAATTTTTGTAGAATGTGCAACAATATGCCTAACTGAAAATATCGCAGTAAACATGTTTGTCAAAATCACAAGGATTCATCCTCCAGTATGGAAAAAGTCGGAGCCTATCGTATATTTGAACGCTCAGAAGTGACACGAAATTTGCAGTACACACAATATTATGGTGATGGTGACTCTAAAGCTTTTGATGCTGTCAAAGATAGATATGGTGAAAACACAGTCACTAAGTTAGAATGTACTGGTCACGTGCAAAAAAGAGTTGGCAGTCGTCTACGAAAATTGAAAAAATCAAGAAAGGGACTCGGAGCAAAGGGGAAATTAACAGATAATTTCATAGACAAATTGCAAAACTATTATGGGATTGCAATTCGTAGCAATCTCAATAACCTTGAAAACGTGCAGAGTTCAGTCATTGCAGCATCTTATCATAGCTGTTGAAGCTCGAAACATTCCATGCATAGGCAATGCCCAGAAGGAGCCAACAGTTGGTGTAAATATCAACAGGCAAAGGCACAGAGGAAAACATATCATGACAAAGCCATTGGACTTCCCCAAAATATTATAAAGCCAGTATATTTGGAACTTTCTGATCAAAGTTTGTTAAAAAAAGTGCATACATGGAATGACACAAAATGTCAATGAGAGCTTTAATGGTTTGCCCTGGAGTATAGTGCCTAAACAACATTTCTTTGAGCTCCAAACACTGACATTGGGGGCCTATGTAGCTGTCCTTCAGTTTAATGAAGGTGCGGCTGGTGTATTAAGTGTATTAAATAAACTGCATGTAAATATTGGCAGTTATACGAGAGCAGGTCTGAAGCTTTTTGATTACAAGCGCATTCGTTGTTCAAAAAGACACTCGTTACCACCAGCAAAAATTCACAGAAAAAAATGCGAGATCAGCGAAAGAAAAAAATTTTGAAGTATGAAGAAAAAGAGGGTTTGACTTATATGTGTGGAGAATTTTAAACTATTTTAGAAAGTGGAAATACTTTTTTTACAGTGATTATAATCTTGAAACGTGTTTTTCTCAAAATTATTTTTTCGAAATAAATTATAAACCATTAACATGATATCTTCAATACTAATTAAAATTTTTTAATGAAATTTTCAGGGGATGTTTTGTATACTATTGTTAATAAACTGAACTAAAAGTTTTTATGTACAGTAAGTATTTTTTTTATTTATAGCCTTTTTTATTTGAAAATATGCAATAATTTCTATATTGTATAAACCTTCATAATGTTTTTTGCATTTTAAACAATCTCTTAGATTTTAGTTCAATTTGAAGATAACTATGCTATGTATCTTGTGTAGAGTGTTAACCGTTTTGGTTAAATTTTGTTGAAATTTACTTCAAATTAGTCAATTAAAAAAAATGGGGTATTTATCGATAATAGTTTAGTAAATTTTTATTATTTTTATGTACTATTTAACTAGAAAACACCTAGCAAAACTTAAATAAATAGCTTTTTTCAAAAATTTGGTCTCGAACGTAGGCAGTAGCAAATTCACGACTCGAAAAGTCTATAGAAAAAACACAGGGTAAAAAACTTTCTGCCCAACGCAGGAAGAAGTGCTTGCAAAATTAGTCAAAGGAAGGTTTGACCTATCATCCTAGTGAATGTTAAACTCTTTTGACCACAGGAACCATGTTTTTACATTAAAGTAACTCTTTAAATGCAATTTTCTCTAAACTGTATTTTTGATAAAATTTCCCCGCCATTAACATGATATCTCGAAATCTAATAGAGATATTCACTTGAAATTTTCAGCACATGTTTAAAATAGTATAAGCAATGAAAAAAACTAAAATATTTGATGTTCGTGAAATACTTTTTAATTTACATGTGTTTTTAGAAAAAATTAAGTTGTGAATTAATGGAAAAATGCATATTTACACGTATTTTTACCTCCAATTTACTTGCATTTCAATTTTTTTTCTTAGAATTTAGCTCATTTCATAGATCATTGTCCTCTATAACTTCTGTGCAAAGAAGTAGAGTGTTAACCGTTACGGTTAAATTTCATTAAAAATTACTACAAATTCCCATATTTCTCAAAAAATATTATAATTATAAAAAAAAACTTTTGGGTGTTTTTTGTGTTTATATTGATAATGCATATAAAAAAAACAAAAAATGATTAAAATATACAATTTTTCAAAAATTTTGTTCCGAACGTAAAATGGCGAAGAAGTGTTCCTTCAACGGTATGTGGATAAAAGATCTCAGTTGGGTGCAAGAAGTACCTAATGATAGATATTCAGCTTATTTTTCTTTGTGCAACAAAAAACTTAATTTAAGCAATATGGAGAGGAGAGCTATCACCAGCCATCAAGGTAACAATGGGCATAAAGGGAAGGAAGGAAGTGCTTTCCAAAGTTCTAAACTTATTTTTCCAAGTCAGCATGTTGCTAATCCAAATACAAGTATTGTACCAGAATCTGGAGGAACACAAGATAATCATATTCCATTGACTAGTCCTGCAGTTGTTTCTGATACACCACATAGTCCTGTAATTTTTCCTTCTTCAGGAATTAAAAAATATCTTTTAAAAGAAGATATAAGCAAGTCAAAAATTTTATGGTGCCTGCAGGCAACTGCCACACACCGATCATTAAAATCAGCTGAGAAAGACGCAAAATTATTTTCTCAAATGTTCGAGGATAGCGAAATCGCAAAAGGTATCCGTTAGGAAGAGATAAAATGGCGTATTTCCTAATATTTGCGACAGCCCACTTTCTTTAAAGAAAATTTTATGAAAGAATTGCTCTTATGTGAGCCTCTTGTGATTCGATTTGACGAATCCCTAAATAAATTCTCTCAAAGGCAACAAATGGACTTGAATGTCAGATTTTGGTGTTTGGCTATTAACGAAGTTAAAACAAGATATCTGTTTTAAGACCTCTGTAATTTTTTATTTCTCAGGCAATATAAAATTGGAATTTTTTATTTCTCTAACATCTGAAGTTGAACCTTTTTAAGAGAGTATCAGACTGATGATCCAATGATTCCATTTCTCCACACTGATATTACAACAGTAATGAAGTCTGTAATGTCGAGATTTGTCAGACCCCTGATATTTTAAGTGCTACTCCTATAACACGCATTGACTTAAATGATGCAAAGAATATATTGCCTGTGAATAAAATTGATTTAGGCTATGGTACTCGTCGAGCGTTACGAAAAAAGAATTTGGTGAAAAAATACCAGATTCAAGTGTATTAAAATTTCGCAGGGATTGTTTCGCATCACTGAAAATTCTTGCCTCTAAACTTTTGGAAAAATCCCCCGCAGCGTACCCTATGGTTAAAGCCCTAACATGTTTTGATCCACCTATAGCAGCAAATGACAATTGTAGAAAACTGCGGATTCAAAAGCTTCTTACAACATTGGAAGAACACAAACATATCAGCAGCTTGCTAGCAGATCAGGCTGAAAAACAATTTCATCTGATTTGCTCTGAACCTGCACTTCAAGAAGAATTGAAAGCATTTTCTCGTCGCACATAGCGTGTTGATCAGTTTTGGAGTCACTTCTTTAAGAGATATCCAAACACTAATGCTATTCAATCAGTTATGGAAATAGTAATGATGTTTTTCCATGGAAATTCTAATGTTGAACCAGGATTTTCAGTCAACAAAGAATGTGTTGTTGAAAACATGAAAGAAGAAACACTCATTGCTCAAAGGTTGGTGTATGATGCTGTAATGGATCATGGTAAAGATGTAGGTAGTATAGATATAAGGAAAAGTCTTATACATTCAAACAAAAATGCTCGATCACGTCTAACAGAAGAGACAAAGAAGCGGGAAAGAGAAGAGCTAGAGAACAAAGTTCGTGAATCAAAGAAACAGAAACTATATTTAGAGAGGAAAGAATTAGAATCTAAAATTGCAAAAGTTAAACAAAATGCTAAAAAGGAAGTTGAAGCATTAACTGAAAAAGTCAACTCTTTGAATAGTACAAAATTGTAAATACCACAATTGGTGATGGGTAGACTAGTATCAGCTTAGTGATCAAACATATATCACCATATATAATTAAGCAAGGTATTTCATTATTCAGTTCTTATTTCTTTGAACAATTTTGTATTATTTGAAATTATTTAGAATATTCTTAATTATGTAGTGTTTTTTTCTATTCTGTGATTAATGAAAGTAAGTATTTCAGTTTTGATTTCATAGTTAAAGTTTAAATTTATTTTTATATTCTCAAATGCTTAGTATAGTTACGTAATTATGAATGGAAAAAGACATCTCCTTGTATGATTGAAAATTTTATGCAGTCATTTTACATACTGTGTTGTAACAAAGCTACCAAACAAGTTTTTATGCATGTTTGAAGAAATCTAAAAAGACATCAAGTGTAGGGATACTGAAAAAAATATTTTGAAGGATAATAATAAATAATTAAAAAAACTTTTTAAAAAACGCTTTTACTAATGCATTAAAAAAGAAAAAAATGTCAAAAATCTGGAGATCAAAACAAAAAGCGTGAGGCGAAGGCAGAAACGCTGTAAGTAAATTGCAATCGCACTTATGATATATTTTATATTGTTCACAGCGCCTCACGCTTCTATGATTTTTGTTTAAACCTGCAGATATTTGACAAAAAAAATTTCTTTTTTAATGCATTGGTAAAAGTTTTTTATATTTATTATATTCTAGTTTTTGCTTTTTAATTTATGTCATAATTCAGCATTATAAATATTTTGGGATCTTGGAATCATTTTTTCATGAGGTAATTCCAAAAATTATTTTACTGAAAAGAGCTCTAGTAAAAATGATGGGGATTAAAAAGATAAGAGGCTGGGCAAATCTTGGTGTTGGGAGGTGTGCGGAGAAATAACGTGTAGAATCAGGGAAAACTTAAGTTAGACCTGGAAATATCAGGGAAAATCAAAAAGTTCAAATTGTGGCCACCCTGTGCACTCCAACATTCCCTAAGAATTTGCCATCAGATCCAACATTGGCCTGGCAATAAAGAGACATGAAGAATGGGATTGAGAAAAAGCAAACAGTGGACTCCAACCGGTCAAAACTCTGAAGCCCCCTGCACCTGCGTAAGATATTCTGTAAATGCAAGACACATGGGAAATTGAAGCCATAGGAAGGCCAGACTGTTTTGCTCAGTATTGTCTTTTCCGAGATGCAGCGTGAAAAGTAAGCTCACGGAATGGGCCATGAAGGTAAAGCAAGAGCAATGGGACCATAACGGTGTAGGCAGGTCAACCTATGAAGTCCTTCCAAAGGTTTTCCCTAAAATCAGCAGGCTGGCCAAGAGAAGGCACCATCTTCGTTTCAGGCCATGGTCCATTCCCTGTCTATATGAAAAGAATAGCAAGGCATCCGGAGAGTTGCGCATGTGGAAAATTAGGAAATCCCTTGCACTATGCAACAGAATGTCAGCTCACCGAGTCCTTCCATTTCACGAAACCTGCAGAAGTAAGAGTAGCCTGGATGAGAGACGTAGCCGGGAACAAAGTATCTCGCAATAAGATATTTCAGCTTGTGAGGTTCCTGGCCGTCAGCGAAGCCCGTATTAAGTTAAGGTAAGCCTTCCATGCCTCCACTTCTGCTCAAGCTAGACCTCTCAAGCTCGTTGCCCTTCTTTTTTGAAGTAACTGATTTACTGTGTGGTGGCTCTACAGCGTGACGCAACCTTTTTCTTTAAAGTACCATGAACTTTCCGTTTCGCAAGAGACTTTTGTTGAACGTTTTTTATTTCTTTCTTCTCTAGATCCAGCAACAAATTTTCCTTTGCCATATTTATGTCATTATGTTTCTTTTTTTTTAATCTTTACTCTCCTTTTTTCTCTTATTTTCATTTTTTATTTCATTTTCCCAGCTTACATTTCATTGTTGTATGATCGGGTGTTCTGTATATTTTTGTCGTTCATGTGTTCGTTGGCACTGTAAACAAGCCATTCTGTAATTTTTTTAAGTGATCCTTAATGAAGGTGACGTCTTCATACCCATCCAACCGTTCAGTGGCCGTAATGGTTACAGGCACGGGGGTATGAGACGGTGTTCTAGTGTTGTGTCTTCATTATTGGAACAACTGCAATAACAGGAAGTTATTAATAGTGATGAGGATGGTGAACCAATCTGACCGATGATTTAGTTGAGGCGTCGTTATATTTGCCGTCAAGGAAGCCACAAATAATCTTTTAGAAAATATTTGACAGTAAACCTCAAACGACCAAGATAAAGTGAAGAGATTGGATAATGTATGTAGATACTAAGATCATATTCATGATTGCAGGTTGTACTATTATTTAGTCATTATTATTTGTACAGTTTGGAATTTTTATCCTTTTTTCATGAAATTTTTTTCTTGGTTAATACATACCAAGTTATTTAAATTTGCTAAAAGTAATTATGAACAATCAGGAAATTAATAAAGTTTAAATAAAAGCTATTTAATTTAAGTACTTTCAGTTGCTTGTGAACGTGACTCTGAATTTCTATCAATACCAACATTTTAGAGGTACTCAAAGAATTTTATTTATAAATAACTGTTGTGCCGGGTGTTGCTCAAGATCAAAATGCTTTCATGTACAAGCTAAAACTAAAATTCCAACAAAGATTTTTTTTGGCTATAACTAAAATCCCAACAAAAAGTTTTGGCGCCAAACCTTAGATTTGTAATCAGCACTCCAAAAAGTATAAAGGAGCAAAAAATTACAACTCCACCAGAATTTGTTATAAAAATTACCAAATGACTGGACTAAAGTATGCGTTTCTAAAAGTGAGAAATGTTTGCTAAAACTGTTTAAATATTAGTTTTTTATTCTGATTAATTAGTTAGAATTTTTCTTCATAGAGGGAGCTACGTGCTAGCTTTTAATTTTTTGTTGCTTCATGTATACTTGGCGTCGTCTGGATTGCATCTAAGATTTCGGCAGAGAGTGTTAGGGTTAACACACTCTCTAGTACCTTTTGATTTTTTTAAGGATTGTGCATTTTGATTCGTCAAAATGGTTCAAATATTGATTTTGGACAGGATTCAGGCCACAAAGGGTATAATTTTGATTTATAATCTTACCCTTGACAGAAAATCTTGTCTAATTTTGGAATCTTTATGGTGAGTGGTCTTCGATAAAGTTTACCATTCGATTCCTTATTCATTTCTTCCTTTTTGAACATTTTTTACTTTCGAAATTCATTTTTATATATTTTTATGTGTTTTAAATATTATCGTTTCAACCTTCTGTTGATGCAATCACTTGAGGCTGTTGCTTTCGTACGCTTAAAGATGTATTGTCATCGTTTTTGTCTAAATTTGCTGTTTTTTGTCTTTACTTTTTTCTTTCTTTTTGTTTCATTTTAATTTTTGTTTAGTTTATCTAATTTTTGCTTCTGTATTATATTATAAATAGCTGCATTTGCGCCTTTATATATAATACTATGAATTTTTATTATTTAATTAATTTAATCAATTTATAAATTTGTTAATGTATTACTCATTACGAACTAAGGGTTACCGGATATTTCGTCCAAATGAAAATAAAGTGATCGAGACTATTCACGTGTATATAGATGAAAATAAAAACGGAGTAAGAAGTTTGTTTGATAAGAATAAACAATATGAGTATGCTAAATTTAACTTAAACTCGGTAAATGAATTTGAAGATCTAGATGATTCAAATCATGCTAAACTGTTAGGCAAATTAAGTCCTCTTGATATAGCAAACTGGACAAGAAAAGAATATCCTAAGACTAGAAGTAAACGAATGTATGTACATTACTGCCCTCCGTCTAGTAAAATTAAACTTAAATCTTTAATGAAGTTAGGAAGTATTGCAAGGAAAATAAAATAACATTTGAACCAAAAAAATTTTCTTTTAAGGCAATGACTAAATATTCCGATCCGAATCCGTTCAGAAAATGATACAAGAAGTGAAGAAAGTTCTAACTCTGATGAGATTTACGAAACTTTAGAATATGAATGTTATAATTTTGAATTACCAAAAACATTTGAGGATACGCACAGAAGTAAGGATAAAGAAAAATGGGATTTCGCCATGAGGGAAGAGCTTAATATGATGAAAACTCGAAAGTTTTCGCAATTAGTAGATCCACCTGCTAATAAAACTATAATTGGAAGTAAATGGGTTTATAATATTAAACATGATGAAAAAAATAAACCAAAGAAATACAAAGATAGGTTAGTTGCGTTAGGTTTCAAACAAAAAGCTGGTATTGATTATGGAGAAACATTTTCTCCGGTTGTAAATTTTTCCGTTGTAAAATTAATGTTTATTGTTTTAGTATCATTGTTAGGATGGAATCATGTACAATTGGATGTAAAGTCTGCATATTTCTATGGTAAGATGAATGAGAAAGTATACCTCAAACAACCACCAGTTTTATTGTAAAAGATGCAGAAAGCAAAGTGCACTTGCTTCATAAAGCGTTATACGGTTTGCACCAAAGCGGACGAAGCTGGAACTGTGAATTGGATCACATTTTGAAAGACTTAAAGTTTGATAAATTATTATGGTCTAATTGTTTGTACAAGAATAAAGATGTTATTTTAGTAATTTATGTAGATGACATTATAGTTTTTGGTAAAACGTTAAATGTTATAAATAAAACTATAGCCCTAATTAAAAGCAAATTGGATTTAACCGAACTTGGTCAGGTAAAATATTTGTTAGGAGTAAATTTTGAGATGAATAAAGATTTATTTCTGCATCAAAAAACGTACATTGAGAAGTTGATGATAAAATTTAAAGAACTTCCGAAATCGAACGTTAATCTTCCGATTAAGCTTGGTAGCAAACTTCCTGAAAAAATTGAGGAAAAGGATATTGTGGAAAATGAATTAATGAGTAAATTTCCATACAGGTCTCTAATTGGTTGTTTATCTTTTTTGGCTGATAGAATAAGACCTGATATTAGTTTTTCAGTAAATCTAATGCCGTAATTCTCGAATGGGTACACATTCGAACACTGGAAGATAGTAGTTGATATAATGAATTATGTATTCAAAACTAAGGATTATAAGATTAATGTATCAAATATTGAGAATTCAAATTTAACTTGTTATACCGATGCTAATTGGGGATGCAATTTAACAAACAGACATTCTACAAGTGGATATTTAATAAAATTTGGAAATGTAATTTTCACTTGGCGTTCGAGCAAACAAAAGTGTATTGCACTTAGTTCTATGGAATCAGTTTGGTTTTCTCGAGTGATTAATGAACTTAATATTCTTTGAAATAAAATTATTCCTAAGATATTCTGTGTTAACCAAGCCGCAATTTATTTTTGTAAAAATAATTGTGAAAACTTTAAAACAAAACATATAGACATAAGATATAAATTTATTAGAGAATTAATTGAAGAAAATTTAAGTGAATTGTATTTCATAGAAAAACCTGTCTGATTTCTTGACAAAACCTTTGTTAGTGAATAAGTTCAAAGTTATTTTGAAACTTGTATTTAATACCACATAATTTAACTTGCACGACCGTGGGGCCGTATGTTGGAGATTATCGGTCGTGCCGCAAGGTAACTCAATTTTCTGATTATTCCTGTGCCGCAAGGTGGAAATTTGTTTATCAGTATGACGTCATTTTCTGTATTGCGTCATGAAATTGGCGTATACAAAATGCCTGTGTTTTCTCTGTGAATGATTCGATCATGCTTCTCTTTCATTCAATCATGTAATCACTTGTATCAATTGAATCGATCACATGAAGCGGTGTGTATATAATAATTTAATAGTTTTCTTTTAATGTTTATCAAGAAGATAAACCCAATAGTAATAAATGCATCTTAGAAGAAAAATGGACTCTCTCGGTTTCATGCGTACTTCGTTGTCTCTCTGTTTTTCAACAAGAGATGGAGAGAATTTGTATCATGTGTGGGGAGGATGAAGAAAAAGATAATTTTATCGGACACCTGGTTTGTCCTCATCATGTCCACGTAAGATGTATGAAATTCTGGGCCAGTTCATGCTGCTTCGCCAACCGCAATGGGCAAAAGGAAATTGTTGCACAAGTGGACCAACCTTTAGTGTGCTTTAAATGTGGTGACTCTGAAGACGAATCCACTAAAGTGTTGCTCTCATGTCTGCACAGTTATGATTTCCAATGCCACCTGGGATATCAAAGACGATTGTGTCCCGGCTGTCATGGGTTGGTTGGTTGGTGTTTTTTGTGTTTATAATTGATAATGCATATAAAAAAACAAAAAATTATTAAAATATACAATTTTTTAAAAATTTTGTTCCGAACGTAGGCAGTCACCTTAACACATCCCTCAACAGATTGCGTGTGACATGGAAATTCCTCGAAAGTTAGTACTGGAAACTGTTCTTCTTTGCATATTTCTTTCAAGTATTTGTCCTTTATATGCATTTTAAGGGGTGGCTCTGTTACAACACAGTTTGACCAATCAATTAAATCAATATAATCGTCTGCTTCGAAACTGAGGAAGGAAGGATGGTGATGAAGGTTTGTTCCCCGGCGTATGCTCCAGAACGGGGTTCTTAGCTTGTGCCGGGTTAACAAAAACAAATCTCGAATACCACATAGATCGAAATTGAATTTAGGAAGCGTGTAAGAACGCAAACCACAAGAGTTCTTCGTCTTCATTTCTCTGGCGCCGAGAATACGCCTAACTGCTAATTCCCGGATGTGTTTTCTAGAATCATGTAGCATTGTTAATAATAGGTGTTCGGAACGCGCAAAATATGCATTGTTTGAGAATACTTTGTAAATAATTTGCTTGACATTTTCTGGAAGCTGCCTTACAAGGGAAATCATTTTCCAGAAATGTTCGTCACCATAGTGGCAATTCGATTTCATTTTCATCTCAAACCACATTGGAGCTTAAACCAGCATTACATACTTCAAGAGTATTATGAGATTCTGTGATGAACATGGAGTGCCAATGTATAACCGTAACAAACGGTTTGCGGGGTGTCAGCCATCGTGAATTACTGAGTTAACCCGGGCTATTGTCAGTCACGCTAGAAGAGCAACTATAAAACTTTTATGTCAAGAC
This sequence comes from Araneus ventricosus, assembly GCA_013235015.1. Classification (NCBI taxonomy): domain Eukaryota; kingdom Metazoa; phylum Arthropoda; class Arachnida; order Araneae; family Araneidae; genus Araneus; species Araneus ventricosus. Next base: position 46,529 of record BGPR01006178.1, on the reverse strand, counting down.
AGATGCGATACAAATATTGTTGGGCAGTACTTAGCTTTTTGATATCTTTCAGATACAAAGGCTGAAGAGTACAGTCAATTTGATCAAATTTGACAACTGGATTTTCTCACAACCTTTTGGTTTGATTTTGATTTGATTTGATGGAGTTTACCGGCGCAAAAACCATTTTCACAATCTTTTGGAAACAATCCAATAGGTCAAGAATATGAATATGGTCCCTTTGTGCAACCGTCCATTTCCAGAATGAGGTGCCTTAGTGGCAACTCATTAGTATGTAACATAGATATATTCCATTGTAATGGACTTCCAGTGTATGTCTCAAGCAAACGTATTACACGCTAAATTCAATTGAGCGCTTTCTCGACTCCAAAAGGGAGCGAATGAAAAAATCCACCTTTTCGATCTTTTAGTACAAAAATCCGCTCTTTAAAACTCTTTTATCGCCGCAAACCAGCTCTCACTTCCTGGCCGCCAAGGAACAGATAACGGAATCGAAATGTGTCGAGCTAGTTTTCATCTTTTAGGGAGAGTTTTATAATTATTGTTTCAGACACAAGGGGTGTCCGAAACATCATTGATCACCCGAATCATCATTACGTGACCTTTCCTTGTCTCTGTTTTTACACAGGCCCGTTAGGACTGTGTGACATTTTTTTTAGCCGGCGTCCTTCATTCATATGAGTGGAAGCATTTCGAAAAATGAATTGACAGTAATACTGATCGTGAAGATGCTCTGAAGCTTTATGGTGAGTTACATTTTCAAATTCTAAAATTGCTATTTAATGTATTTCTTAGTCAGGAATCTGTTCAGATATTTTTTATATGACACCACTTCACGCGAAATCCTTTTGCATCGACTGTGTGCAAAGCTTATTAGTAGCTTAACTTCACAATACTCTTTGTGAATTCGTCATTATTTTAATATTTTTCTACTGGAAATTAATAACGAGTCTGATTTTCAACTATGGCATCAACCCCACGTTACGCGAATTTTGTTTGCATCGATCGTGTTCAAAAATTGTAGTAAGTAAACGGTTAGTAAAATAAATCAATACTGTTTATTAATTTTGTATTATTTTAATATTTTAGACATTGTTTAATAATTATAAAGTATCTGCAGTTTTCATAAATATTTTTTTTTTCATTTATGTGTTTATTTTACTTGGATAAAATGTATACTCATCAGAATAACTTCCATTAATAAGTTTTTAACATCATGGGGAGAAAAAAAAATGAAAAATTTTAATTTGCCTGTCCACAAAATACTTGTGTTTTGTCAGACTATTCTATTAAAAGTTTAGTTATCTAAATTATATCTAATTCATATAATATAATTAACATTATATCTAAGTACATTCTGCAAAAACTTTGTTAAATGACCTAATTCCCTTTTGAGCATATCCTTAACATGTATTTTACTTCAATGCAAATTTGAAAATTCCCGAGACAATAAAAATAATAAGAGATGACTTCATCCTGAATACATTGTTTTATGCCACTTCATTTTTTATAAAATTATTTATCATTATAGATTATCCATTAGAATGTGCAGGAAGAACTTTAAAATGATAATTATCTTTATCCAATATATTAATCACACTTATTTTTATTTATATCCCTTATTACAATAGAATGTTAATGAGAATTTCTTAATCAATCTGGATTTCTTTTTACAGATTTAATTTCCACTGAGATTATTAAAATTCTATATTTTAAAAAGTTTTGTCTCTTACTGATGTACCAGTTACCTAACTGATCAGGTCATTTATAAGCATAAAACTAGTTATTATTATTAATTGTGCATTGGGATGACTGTTTTTAGTTTAATTTTTCCACTATTAGAATATTGAGGGGGGGGGCAATAGATTATTTTGGTACAATTCGCTTTTTTCATTCCCTCTCGCATCTTTTTACTTCCCTATACTATATTTTTTAACTATGAATGACACTTTTGAAGTACGAAGGCAGTATATTAAAAGGTAAAATCCATCTATTGGGCAGGTGCTAATGAAATACCCCAAGTTAAAAGACTTCAAGGGAGATCTAGTATATGCTTTCGTGTTGCCTTCAAGCTAACATTATAAATGCATTTTTAATGTGGCTGTATTTTATATTATTATATACTTAATTGCAGATTGATGCAGAATTTGAGAAGATGTTCCCAGATGCAGGAAATTTTCTTCAAGTTCTTTCTTCGTAATATGCTCTCCGTATTGCTAAATATGATAGCAATTGTAGACCAGACTTAACAAGAAGATTTTCTGAAGAAGTAGATGGTATGACTCAATAAACAAAATTGATTTTTTCATTGCAGAATAGTAATGAATTTGCTTTAGAAAGTTTTATAATGCATAACTTCTTTACTAAATATCATGGTTTTTTTCCATAGAAATATAACTGTGTTTGTGTGAACTAATTAAAAATTATCGTATGTTATTATTTAAAATAGCTGCAAATGCTTTGCAACTTAAAGTAAAAAAATTACACAATTTTTTAATGAATATTTTTATTTCTCTCATTCCTAAAGAGTTAACTTTTGCTTTGGTTTAAAATTTTACATGTCTTGCTTGGTTACTAACTAAAGAATCTTACTGTAACTTTTACTAACATTTATTTTTAATTACGTTTGGAAGGTTACTAATTGAGGTCATACTTCCTAGTTTAATTGCTATGCCTTTGCCTAAGATTTAGAGACAAATTTATTAAAAGCTCTATTTATAGAGAATATTACTGTTTGTAGTGGACTTGAAAATATATGTTATTTACACATTTTTTTTTAGAAAATTTATCAGCATTGCTAATGCTTGCAGAGTTGTTCCCAGTAACTGGCCCAAGAAAGAAAAAGGTAAATTTTTGTTATTCTATTTCAATTTTAAGAGATTTTATAGAATTTTAAACACACACACTTCCAGAATTATAATTAATAATAATAGAATAATTTTTATTAATAATAATAAAATAATTTTTAATAAAAAATAGAATAATTTTTTACTTTAATAGAAAACAGAATAATTTTTATTAAAAAATTATTTTGAAACTCAATAATCATTGTTGCATTGAGGCTGCAATTACATGACAGCAAAACAATATGAGCTGTTCACCAATGTCTGCTTTCCATTTACTAAAGTTGTATGCATCATACAGTTGTACCAAACAAAAGTCACAAGAAAAAGAAGTTTTCTAGAGGTCCCATGATATACTTCAAACCTAAAAGCCAAATATTGCATAAAAATTTGCAAACATGTGTGCGAAACAAATGGATGTGTGTCTCAACTTAAAAGTGACAACAATCAATAGAATGGTGAGGGGAGTATGTGAAAAGACCTGATTCCGTAATTTGTTCAAAAAGTTCATTCAAAACCCTTTTTTACTGTTCTGGATAAACCACTAGTTTGTAAAAGACATTTACAGCAATTTTTAACTTTAAATGTTTATATGGAAACAAAAAGTAATTGATAAAAAAATATGTTTGAACAATGTCCTTTACTATGTAGCAGAAATTTTTCTTTAATTAAATAACTTGTTTTGCAGGTTTCAGGTGATCCAATCCAGTCTGGAGAAAAATTCAGTTGAAGTTGGACAATGTGCATTAAAGGCATTTGATGTACTTTACAAAAGTTTTTATGTTTTCAATGTGCTGAACAATTAAAATATTTTTTAAGTTTATGGATACTGCCATATATAAATTAAGCAGCACTGCCAAGACCTCTGTCGAAAATATAAATACCATTCTTTGCCGAACAGTGTTGTAAATTCTTTTTTCATTATGTAATCAAGGAAAACTACATAAATAACCTTTTTTAATTAAATTATTTATTTAGAAGTTTATTTGTGAAAAATATTTCATTTCAGAATTCAGTATATAGATGTTAACCAGAACAATTGCCAGAAAAATGTGTAATTACTATTTCAATTATATATAATTATGTAAACAAGAATGATCGTGCATTGATTTTTGTATATATTGTATTTAAACAAGAATAACTATAAAAAGCAGCGAGTTTTACTCTTTTATTTGTGATATTTTAAAAAATATATATTATGCTTTTGTAGAAGATTGTTTTCAAGCGAATACAACTGAAATCTGTATAGTAGGAATGGTTGTACATAAGAAATTGTGCCCTATTGGTACACAAATAGTGGAATGTAAATTAATCTTAGTTAGAATTTTACCAAAATGTAATCATATAGAAAAATGAATTTTCTTTGGGAAAGGTCCAAGATGAACATTTGCCATGTATGCAAATATTATGAATCAGTTTTTTTATGTGTGCAATGTATTTAAATAAATATGACCAAAATAACTAGCTATTGGTCAAGAAATAATGAGTTATGTTTGATTGTTAGTGAGAGTTTAGTGTATAATATTTTTGTTTTACAACTACACTCACACACAGCAATTAGTACAAAATTGTAAGTTTTTCATTTTTTTTTTTAAAGTAGTTTTCTAATGATTTGTGCAATTGAGTATAAATGTAGTTAAAAATTCAGACTGTTAATTTTAGGTATAAAATTTGCAAATAAATATGTGTGTAATATTTTTATGAATGCCAAAATTTTGCTTGGGGTGTGTGATCAAGAGAGTTTTAAGTATCTTTTTTTACTTATTTATGTTTTACCTGTATTTAAAACTGCCTTTACACCAATAACATTTATACACTCTAGTTGGTTACATTTTGCTTTCATGTATATATAGTATAATAATTTTAAATTTAATTGTAACACATTTATATTCTTTCTTTTCGAATTTATTTTAAGCTTTTAACCCATGTGCAGTTCTGATTATCTTTATTACGTACTTATTACAATAAGTTTTTATTCTGTAATTTATCATCAGTTCGATTCTTTTTCATTAAGCATTTTTCATCTTGGTTGTTATTGTAGGGAGTGTAATACTTGGTTGTACTACAGTGAATTTATGTAAAAATACATTTTTATGTTGTAATAAAAGTACTGTGCTGAATTTTTACAAAGTATTAAGGACATTTTCTCTTTCAGTTATGTTTTTTTATTTTTTCTCATCAAGATATTATTACAGGGGAGCGACAGAACCGGGATATCAGGGAATTTTATCGACCTGGAAAAGTCAGGGAAATTCATAAAAATATCTAAAAATCAGGGAAAATTAAGTTATTTGTTACTCGAATTATTATCTATAAATTAGTATCTTATGTGTATAATTATTTGTAATAATAAATGGAATTTTAAAAAATTATATTCATTTATAAAAGCATAAGTTTTTGATTAGAACAATTAATTTCTTATGATTTGTTAAAGAATAAAGATTTGAAGTAATATTTTGGCAGTTTCTCTTGTTTAAATCTTTGCAAATATATATATATATATATTATTAGGTATGTATAATTATACTATTTTTATATTTATGCTCCAACATGTTATTCTGGTACTCATTCAAAGAGCACTAATTAGTTATTGAAGTTTTGAGCAAAGATCATAATAACCTCTACTGTTAATATAATTTAACTTGTGTTGCCAAGAGTAGTTTTAATGTTCCTTAGAATTCTTATACAGTTTTAGAAACAAAATATTTTGTTAAAATGTCCAGCATTTTTTTTTTTTTTTTTTACATATAAGAAATGTAATATTTTTTTAATAGATTTTTTTAGGATGTTCATTACACTTTTTAAAAATTAAATTTCATAAAAATATTTTTTTTCATTTTAAATAACTGGTAAAAGTATTTTTAATAATGCATATTGTACACATACAGTGATTCTGAGTAAGGAGAAAGCCAGGAAACTAATATAATTAGTAGCCTTAAATCAGGGAAATGTTGTAAGTTTAGTCAAGGAAATTTTTTTCACAATTTCTGTAGCCACCCTGTATTATATTTTTAAGCTCACTCAGTCTGTCAATACTTTACTAGTCAGTGCAAACTCAAAAGCTTTAGAATTAATATTTTCTAAAAATTATAATTCTTAAAAGAATAAGTAAAATTCATGCAAATAACTGGTGTGTTGTGCGCTTTAGATGTTCTTAAAGGATAAATGGGATCAAAATTTCAGGCTTAAAATCTTAAAAACATGCAAAATCTCAAAACACACTACGATGTATGGCTAAGAATTCGTTTAAAATTTTTAAAACCTTTCATAAGGCAGTAAGATTGCTTTCTAAATGAATGTTTACAAATATTTAAAAGAATAAAAATAAAACATTAAATTATTTAATTTTTTTTGTTTTGTTTATTGTATGTACTGTTATAAGCCTTGTGTTTGGCACATATTTTTAAGTTTAACAACTGTACTAGTAAACAGTACCGTTCTTTTGGTGAATTTTATTAAAAAATTATAATTATAAACCATGCTATATAGTTTAAAATTGTTTCCATTATAGAAATCTGTCGTACTGTACAGAATAATGCTGGTATTAAAAGAAGCACCCCCGCCCCCCAATTTTTTCTTACTAGTTTTTAAAATAGCAGAAGTGATGAAATTAAGGTAAAAGACCGTTTGTTTTGATTAAAAAGATTTACAAGGATAAAATAATAAGCGACATTTTATTACCTCAAGGGGCATATTTATTCATAATGCTCTTTATAAGGTACTAAATTACTGATCTCAATATTGCTTTAAAAAACGTTTTCTTTTAAACGTCCTGAAAAGGTTAATAATTAATTTATCAATATTAAAAGCATTTTAAAAAAAAGCTGGTTTTTTTAAACGCTCTGAATAAGTTTACAAACTGACCAAAAAGGAGCGAAATCAATAAAAACATTTCCAGGAAAAGAGCGTTTTTCTTTTCAACGCTCTGAATAAAGTTACAAATAATCAAAAAGGATCGAAATGAGTAATGAAAACATTTCCAAAAACGCTCTCTTTAACATTAAAAATTAATCAACAAAGAGCGAAATCATTGCTTAAAATATTGCTCAAAAAGGAGCATTTCTTTTAACACGCTCCTTTTAAAATTAGAAACTAATGGAAAAGGAGCGAAATCGTTCAATTCAAAAAGGAACGAAATTCGCTCCGCGGAAGGATTGTAAATCGCTCCATCGGATCGAATTTCGCTCGTTTGGTTTAAGCGTGTACTCCCCCTTCCATCCCGTATTCACATTTGTTCCGTCACATCCGATAACCAATAGGTTCTGCAAACTCATATTATACGTTTTTGTAAATTTGATAATACCTTGGGCTATTTCTTTTGCACTTTCATCAGCAGTTATTGATATACGACCTGTATACTTGCTACCTGGTTCCTCTACTAATGCTACATGCGCTTGTGATGTTAAGGATAAGTTATATATATATATATATATATGTGATATTTTAATTTTTTAACTTTCCTAAATAATCTTAACGATACCTCATTTTAAATACTTCCACTTTCATCATAATTAACGCACTACAACTTTCTTTTCAAATCACGTGCTTCTAAAGGGGAAATTCCCTCTTCTGGGTACTTAAGCGCTCTGCGCATTCATTTCTGCCCTTTTTTCACGCCAGCATGTAAGCTTTCAACAACAACGCGCCGCTCCGGCGTAAACTTCTGAATACTGGTCAGGGAGCTACGTACAAATTAAATACTTTACCTATGAAGAAATAACGACTGATGCCTAAATAAAAGAAGATTTAAACAAATATCGTCTCTTCCATGATGAAAATGGACTGCCTTTCACCTGTTTAAAACCTGATCTTTCATATATATATATATTGGATAGGTTTTATCTGCATGAGTGCATATTTTTAAATCAGCGAATAACTATCGAGTAAACTTGATTGAATTTTAGGTGGGTTCTAACTAATGCATTACGTAATATTTCCGTTATATTTCTAGTACTAATTTCAAAATTACTTTTCAAATTATATTTCTTTCAAGAAAAAAACAATTTTTCTTCTTTTTCTCAAATTTTTAATGTCAAGAGGGGCATAGCTAAATATTGGGCGAAATTGATAAAAGTTTTTGAGGGTTCTAACTAATCCATTGGAAAACATTTCCGCTGTATGCCAGAACTAATTTCGAAATTAATTTTCAAAATATATTTTTTGGGAAAAAAATAGATTTTTGTCTTCTTTGAATTTAATACCAAAAGGACGCGGCTAAATATTAAACGAAATTGATGAAATTTTTAGAGGGTTTTAACAAATCTATTGCACAACTTTTCCGCACTATGCCAAAATCGATTTCTAAAAAGAGTTTTTTCGGCCCACCCTAATCCCCACCCCCTTCTGGCCTAATGTGCCTTATTCCATTGGGATCAAACATCTGTCCGATGATGTTATATGTTTAGAGAGAGGTAGGCCAACTCAAGCGTCGTCTTCATCATCTGTACCTGGTTCAGAATTACTAATATAATAACCCAGATCTGTCTCTGGGTAACGCTCTGACGTCACCAAGAATAAAACTCGCGCCATAGCACTGCGAGACGTTAAACAGCATTATTTCATTCTTAGAGAACATAAATTTCAGTAATTTTAAATTTAAAAGAGTAATTGTCGTTCTGATTTCAAATTTAACAGTTCTAAAAAAGTGAAATAAAATTTTCTATCTATTGAAATAAAATTTATCTCGCTATGATCAATAGTTCCAGAGAAATTTGAAATTATATTAATCGTATATTTCAAATTAATTTCCGTTTTTTAATAGAATGTAGTAAATTACATCAGTGGTATATCGTGCGCGTGATATAGTTTGGACGTTATGATATGTTAAACACTTCTCTCGCATATATACCTATTTAAACACATCAAATTTGACGGGAAATCTCTCGAATGTCATGTCGAAATAACAATGTTTTTTTATATATATATTTATATTTCTATAAAGGTACAAATTCTGCTTGACAGATTCAAATTCTGATATCTCCATGTTTTATTTATTCTATCAATTTTTTTATTGTGAATTCAATATATTTAATTCATGTTTGGTTTCATTTTAAAGGTAATAATTCACTCTGTTTGATTTAAATGCTTAATGCACTTTCTTTATTAATTCTAAAGTACGTATAATTGTCTGTGTAATTTTCTCAGTTAAATTTAAAAGCCTCCATTCCTTAATTTCTTGTTGTTCTACAAAACACCTGCAAGTAACAGCAGAAACAGAAACAGCTTTAATCCCGCCCCCCCCCCCTCCATCAATGCACGTGTAAGCGAACTTTCGAACCGACAAACTCGGTGGGAATACAATCCTACGCGCTTTGTCGGAGAAACGATCCACGTCGCTTCTTTTTGACCAGCGGAAAACCTGTTCAGCAAAATCCTCTCCAGATGGCCTGAAATACGCCCTCTTCCTGTCCGCTGTGACAGGTTGGAAACAGTAAATCTCTTAAATCCCCTTTCTTCCCAATTATATTTGAAACCCGCTCTTTGGTCAGCGACTAAGGCTGCCTCGTTCTGATTGGGTAAGATCTGAGCAGCTTCTGCTTGCTCTGCCCATTCAGATTCGACTTGGCGAGGTTGGCTTCCTTGGCTAGAAATGTTTTAATTATAACCGTGCCTTTGCCCGTTTTAAAAATTTGGCGGTTTGGCGTTGCTTGGCGATCCTCCCCGGGGGATTCGAAATGGCTGGTGCATGGTGGAAACACAGAGATTTTTTTGAGAGAGACTTTGGAGACAGATTTTTGGCTGGAAAGAAAAAGAGAAGAAGATATGATTTTTTTGGTAGAGAGAAGCGATATGGAAGTTCACCACCAATTGATGTGAGAGATTGCTGCCAAGGAACTTTGCTAAACAGGCGGTGCTGACCGTTGCGTCGTTTATCATGATTAGCAGGCGTGTTAGGCCTAACAAGGATCGTAAAATCATTTTCCTTCCGAGTGTGCGAAAGCTGGCCTTCCGGCAGTTCCACAAAATCTCCAACTACATGTGTGCGTCTGTTTCTCAAGCGTAGCGCGCCTATTGATTGCCAGCGACCCAGCTGCAGAGGTTCTCATGCCCAAGATTCGTACACAACTCCTGAGCCCTGACCATCTTATCCAGTCACTCATCATAGCAGTGCCATGTACAATCACACCAGCGTTTTTAACCTAAGTCACCTGAGAACGGGTCATGCTGCTGACACCTCCCTGACCAGCTTATCCAGTCACTGCCATGAACATCACATCAGCGTTTTTAACCCAAGTCACCTGAGGACGGGTCATGCTGCTGGCACCTGTTTGTAGCAAAAATCGCCTCCCCCCCGTTTGAAGATGTCCAAGCTGCCAGAAACAATAAGGCTGTTCCAGTAAATCCATTATTGATGTCCATCTAAAGCCAGTTTGATTTCCCATGGAGTGTCGCCAAGCCAGCAACAACCAGCCACACCTGACTGACAGTTAAGTAAAAGTTAAATTTTTGAAATTTAAAAGTTGAATCCAGAAGTGAATCCCATAGTTTGTTATGTTATTAAAGAGATTATCATGATAATTTTTTTTTAATCTTTGCCAGAATAAATTCGCATGTAAATGTAGAACATGGATAGTCAAGAACTTTAATGTAATTGTGTAAAAATCTAAGAGAAATGATTTTAAGCTGAGTAATAATACATGCACCCACCGCACGCAATTCCTCCTGCAAACGGGACAATCGCAAACTCTTTCCGTAATTTTCACAGGAATTTTCTTGAGAGGATGCCTTTTGTCCAGTGTCTGGGCAATCAGTTCCCCGGACTTGACTCACCACGTCCGTCACATACAATTGCTGTGACATCATGTCCCCTCATTTGAACTGGCCACGTACCGTCCGTCTAGTTCCCTGACGTGGGATTTGTGCCATTCATTCAAAAGCAGTACATCTCTCTGAAACACAACATTTATAGCTAGCCCTTCCTTGTGACCGGTAGCCCTCAGAACACATCTTTAGGTGTGACGGGTTCACGACTGAGTACCCTAGTGCTTGTCTCCTTCCGTTTTTCCTCCTTTTGAGTTTTGCTTTTCATTTCCTTCCCTCGGGGTAGGCGAGGAGCTCCGCCGAAGCGGTTGCCGCTCTGTTTGCTCTTGCTTCTCGCGGGCAGCAAATTCCCCACGTTGGCCGTGCGTGGCAGCCCTTTAGACGGGTGAGCATTTCGGTCCCCGGTGTAATCGGCCGGTATCCCAGCCACTTGGCTGGTCTGCTCAGGATCAAGCAGAAGGAGGTCCTCTCCTTGGGCTTAGCGTTAAGAATTAGTCACTGTCTTCCCCGGGGGGCTCTGAGCGTATAGGTTCCGGCTAGCACCATATAGTAGTGCCGAGGCTGGAAATTCCAGAGCCGGTAACACCATCCCTTGTTGGGCTCCATGGTGGGCGGTGCCGTCGGGCCTGAATCTCAACCAATCTTGTGGGCGAAATCCGGTCCATCGGTAACCAAATTGCATCACCTTTAAGTTTCACACATTTTTTTGACACTTTTCTTGATAAAACGGAAACTCTACATCTAATGAAACATTTCATGCTGTCTCACCTTTGTAGTTGAAGAAAGGCCATTACCGCAACTGTCGTTGAGGTGAAATCCACCAAAAAAGCTTCGATCTGGTGACTTGCTGGTCAGTCACTCCTCGAAAACAATCGGAACAAATAGTCAAACTGAAAACATTTTCAAATATACCAATAACCGTCTCTGACATACAACTTTGAATTCCTCCAAAGGTTATCACCTGCGGAGGTAGCAATGTTCCTACCGAAGAAATCCTTAAAGGAATTGCAAGGCCAGGGGGGTGAGCCATACGGCGTATATCAATACGGAGGGATGGCCAGCTCACAAATACAAAGCACTTAATACTAACTTTTGACACCTTAAATTACCAGAAAATATTAAAGCAGGATATACTTTCTGTCAGGACCTTATATACCCAACCCCACTCCGCTGTTTCAGAGTGCCAACGTTTGGACATTCAAAAGACTGCTTGCCGCAGGACCTGCGCCCGTTGTGCGAAGTCGGGCATTAATTACTGATTGCCTCGATGCAGAGAAAGTGTGTTAACTGTAAGGGGTACACTTCGTTTCCAAAACTGTTTTGCCGCAAACAGGAAAATTATATCCACAAAAATAAAAAAGCAAATCTCATTTAAAAGAGCCAGAGAAAACTCATAAAGATCTCCAGACACCAAGCTCGGAGTAGTTTCTGCGGTGAAAGAACTCCCTTTCTCCATCTGCCCGACCAGCAAGATATATCTGCTGGAGTCTACTTCTAAACCGGTCCGTCCCTATAGCAAGAACACCTCCGCAATAGCCAACCTGTCAGATCCTTCTTCATCTGTTGGCTCCGTTGTGTGAAGAAGCTTCATCGCCCTGGCTCTTCGATTTTACATTGGTTAAAGAGTAAAAAAAAAGGATTAAAAGGACTCCTACTAACACAAATACCATCATAAGGCAGAAAAGGTAAAATTTTACGACCTCTCACCGTGAAGTTAAAAACCCTGTTCAGCAAAGGATAAAATATCTACCCATCAGTCTGTGGCTGAGCAGAGCAACTGGCAACCCCTAAACTTCGCTACCAGCAGACACTGAGCTTCTACCAATGGCGGTTCTCCCTCCATTAGAAAGAACAGTTTTGCAATCTCAGGGAATCGGTAGATGCCGAGATATGAGGCTCCCTCTTATCAGAAGGATGCCTTGGAATATGACATGTCAACTTTGGAAGACTCACCTGCAGTTGACAATCCTCCACCCTCTTCCAACAAACCACAAAAAGAGACAAATACAAACAGGTAGCGTTATTGCTTCTGTTTTGCACGTGTTGCCTTTTTTTTAAAAAATATTTTAAAAACAAACTGACCTACGCTGAATTGTTTTTTTCTTTAAACTAACTTGTTTTGTTCTTTAATAATTTTGTATTTTCTCTGTATAGATTTCGTCCTTGAATTTTATTTTGGTCTTTGCCCACCATGTGATATTTTTAGACATATTTACATCTGATACATTTTAAAACTTGCATTTTTTATCTCTCTCATCATTCATCTATGTATATCATTTTTGAAATGATTTATCTTTCATATGCAACTATGACTTTCAAATTTATTTTAAATTTTATCTACCTCTTTTAATACAACACCATATATTTTATCACGTGATCCCTGCCTATCTACCATACGTTTGGCGCAGTTTGGCAAAAATGGCTCTTGCCATTAAGCCCCAAACAACCAACCAACCCTTCCTTGTGACGGTAAATTTTGGATAGTCCTCTTTGTTTTGTTTCAAAGAGAATCTAACGAGGACCGGAGGTTTCTCACCTGCTTACGGCAGTTTTCTGCAGAAATCATTTCCAAGTCTCAAGTCGGCTAAGGGTTGATGATCTCAGTAAAGGCCTGGAAAGAATCAAGGTACCGTCATGTTGATAAGTTCGGAACGTAAATTTCCACGAGCTTCAAAATTTAAAGAGCAACAACAGATAAAAAAAAAAATTCTGTTGCTGGTTCTATGAAAAGTTTTCTGACCTCTTCTTGATGGTCGGATAATGTGCATTTATTTTACGCAGGATTACTCATAAACCATGATAACAGCTGACCATGATTATTCAATTCTTTGTACAGAGATAGCCCATCTGCATGACAATTCTTTGTCAAGTTTCATTAAGATTTATTATATCAAAAGGGAACCAAACCAAAAATCGAAACTCCCCAAGTAACGTAACTCATCCGTAGCTTCAGATCTGCTCAAGACAAATGCATCGTGTCCAGGATCAAAAATTTACAAAGCACCCTATTTATCAGGTGACTTGCTTTGCCCTTCCTCAGTGGTAAGAACATAAGAAATGACAGTGCTGAGACGGTCATGGCAGAGTTGGTGAAAGAGTCAGCCACGGTCGTACACAAAGCAGTCAGGAAGCATGTTAAAGTTTAAAAAGCCTTTGAAGATCCGTTGCAGAACATTTTTCTGAGAGGAAGGAAGAAGGATTAAAAAAAAAAACATTTTTTTTATTTTTCTTCCTTCTCAGAAAAAAATTTTATGGGCTCACTGATTTGTCTTATACTAATGTGTCATTTGACCTTACATGGAAAAACATACGAAATTTAAACCATGATAAATGACCATTATCATTACCATATTTTATTTCACCATGATCGACATCCTTATACATGCCATTTTACACCAAGATCACATATAATTTTATGCCAGCTCTTAAAGTTTTACCTTTTGGTATTGCGCCATATACCCTCCCTCACGCGTAGTAATACCATAATGCAGGGCACATTTTTCATGACCATAATTTTTCACCAACATCATAAAGTTTTTGGTGTTATCGTACCCGCCTCCCTCACACATGGGTAATACCACTGAGCTTTTTTTAAATACCAGACAATGATCACACTCTTAATACCAGACACATATATTTTAGACTAGGTATAAGAAGGTTTGACCTTTTCGTATTACCATACCCACCTCAGCCACGCGTAGTATTACCACACACGCTGTTATGCCAAGGTCTTCGTTTTACCTTGTGATGTGCCATACCCTCCTCCATGCATGGACCGTTAGATTTAACTGAATTTTTATTTAATCAACGGATTACTCTTATCATTACATTTAACACGTTTTGTTTATTAATTTAGTAAACAACACCTGAGCATTACGAAACGTTAATAAAGCAATCTGTACATAATTTTAAAAAGGGGCTCATCTGGGGTCTTCATCTGGCGCATCCTTCTTTTGCAGTGTTTTCCCGTTATTAAAAGGCACCATTAAACTGAATAAAACGAACTAAAGGGCCATGGAGCAAACCACACCAAAGGAAAAGCGTGATGCATACCGAAAACAAATGAGAGGGACAGCAAAAAAAATGACAGGCTGTAGATGTCGAGACATAGCACCAACTGGCGTCTTTTTTTTTTTACCATGGGATAAGAATTTGGAATAATGGGGGTGAACAGGCTACAAACAAATGCCGCTTATAATTGGCTCACATGATGCGACAGGTGTGAACTCCCTTCCAAACTCTCCTTGGACCTTGGACTTATTGGTGCCGATGTGTTCGGGCACGGAGCCCAAGGAAGAAGATGACATGAGGAGTAGAAGTTGCATCCACAATAACCATCCATAGCCTGGGAATACCACGAGCTTTCAAGGAGCAGCCAAATGATACAGGCCCGGATCATATCATACCCAGGGATCTCCCAGTAAATTTCAGTCAAAACGACACCTAATTCAGCAAAACTGTGAAAAAAAAACAAAAAACGGGCAGCACAAGCAGGTCTCAGGTGCAAGGAGCCACCGCAAAGCCATAGGCTATGGATGAGCCCTCTTTCCCGAGTGATGACGGGAGCCGGGCAGACTAGATACCATGCCACCAATGTGGGGGCATTCCCATTACGGAATCCTGGTTTTGCGGAGCCAAGAGGATACCAATGCATCGTGTGTCCGTGTCTGCTCGCTGAACATTCCTGAACAGCCACATTACTCACAGGGTTTTGTTTCGTCCTCGGAGCACCTGGAACATACGAATGCAAGGTTTTTTAGTTATTTTTTTCTCTGTAGATGGTAATGTTTAGGCCGCATTTCCAACGCCTGCAGCAGAAACGACCATCTTTACCACTCCTGATATTGATTCAAGAAACAAGCTCAATTAGGTAACGTTCATGGCGAGTCTTTCCATAGCTCGTAGTGGCACATATTGAGAGCGCACATCTCAAACTGAAACAGTTTGCTCGTAGTAGTACCCGCAGGGATCTTGCGTGAGCCATTCATCTGTAGTGTCACGTAAATCCAGGAACAGGCCAAAACAAT
>BGPR01006178.1:10018-30873 GCA_013235015.1 Araneus ventricosus | reverse complement strand
AGTTAGCTTTTCACGTATTGCTATTTTAGTTTACTTGCAAAGACTTGGAGCTCACAATGGAATGTAATCCAGAGGCAAGTTGCATTACACTAATACCTCACAATTTTCTTCAATAATTGGCAAACAGCAAGTGTAAACTCATCATGAAAATTTTATTAGATAGATGTCATTGAGAGGACTGTGATTCTAAACTGCTAGCTTCTAGACCTTACCGCTTAAATTTTCTGGCTTGATTTTGCTTGTAGAATTATTACCTATTTTGCATTTGCAATTGTCTCTCTCACGCTGATCTCCTTTAATCTTCCTGCAGTCGGCCTATGCTAGGCCTGTCTCCTCACAGAGTTGATAACTAACATATGGTCAGGAATTTGTATCAGTACTTTTGTTTTGGGAGCTGTATTCGATCAGATAAATCATTTGGCTCATCAGTCAAACTCATTTGGACCTACAATCATTCTGTTGTTGTTTTGGTTTTCCAACCTCGTCCTGTGGTTGCCTACATTTCATTTGGTTGTTGTAGATCAAAGTTTTCTCTACCCATATTGCAACCTCAACAGCATCTTTGAACTGGGTTGAGTTTTGCACTAACAAGTGGTGTTAAACTTAGTTAAAACCAGAATCAATTTGAGTGACAGATTTTAGTCTAAATTTCTCAGACCTCTTTTCTTCATGTGTCGCAAAAAAACTTTTGTAAGACTTTGAAGTCTAACTGAAAATCATCGCACTAGATTCGAGTGCTCATATTGTGAGCAGAGAGGAGAATTAGAAGTCATAGCGGCAAAATGATTGTCATCTCACAAGTGGATTAAGTAAACTTTAAGGTCATAAGATCAATTCAGGTTTTGTTTAATTGAGAATCATAATACTTTGCAGGACCAATTTTCACCTCACCAATGTAATAATGTCCTGTTCCAACCTGCCAATTTCCCAACTTTCTAAACACTGAAAAAATCATTTGCATTGGAACCTTAAGTTAGGTATCATGGACAACATACCAAATTGAAATGGATATCCAGAATTTAACACATTCTGACTTAAATTATCAGTTTCCTGACTTGGCATTGAGCCATCAATTGCAGAAGAGGCAAACTCATTTTGAAACACACCAGTATACAACCACTGAATCAAAAATTTCAAGATCTGAGCTGGTCTAAAAATTTCGGCACCAAAATTATATGTGTGGTGTAGTGGTTTTAAAAGAGAGCTACCTTTTAGAAATAAACCAAAGATTTAACAAAACACCACACAATAAATAACCTTTTAAAGTTAGTAGCCAAGGAATCATGAATGCGTTCAAATTTTCTGCAATAACCTCAGGTTTATCATTTTAATCAATGAGCACATTCAGATCAAGCAATCCTCTTTGAAGTCCGTGGTGCCTTGATAAAATAAATGACAGACACATGAATAGAAATAAAATAACAAATTTATTTAAAATCTAGAATTGTATTGAATTGCATATCTTGGCTAATATATGACACTACAAATTGCAAAACATAATCAATAAATTTTTATATGGAGAGGCCCTTCCACTTGTAATCATTTACTTATTAAATAAAGACATAAACATCTCCAATAATATGACATATGTTGTGATTATACGCTAGTACACATTGCTTTTAGTTATTCTTTAAATTTACCAATTTATTTGTTAACAAATCTTTTGCACATTTAGTAAAATTTAAATCCTGTGTGTGGAATTAATTGTATCAGAAAGGTGAAGGTGGAAATGATACCGCACAACTTGTAACGCCACCGTCGGAGCAATACATGTTAAAGTTTAAAAAACACTTGCCTGTGGCGCAAGATAAATTTTTCAGTTGGCCACAAAATTTTCTGAGAGGAAGAAGAAATCCTCACTAAAAAAAAAGATGTTTTTTTTAATGATGATGCCTTCTTCCTCACAGGAAAAACTTTTCCCCATCCTGTTACTCTTTCCTACATGCTGTTGTGTTTACTACGATACACATCACCATGCTTGCTGCATTACCAATGATTCAAGTGCCAGAGCTCTGTCTCCCCTTCCCGACGTACGAAAGCCACCCATTACCAAGGCTGTTTCTTCGTCATCAGCGGGGTGCACTCAAGATTACGTTCATCGGGAAATTATGGTCGTGCTGTGCATCCGTGTCTTCACCCTCAGCACGGGAAGAATTTCCTATTCGTGCGATCGTCCGTCCAAGAAACTTTTGAGAAAATATTTGGCCGAAATGGGTGCACAATGCAAGGTATTTTTTACCGACTCTGGGACCAAAAAATATTACAAACTTTATTTTCAAAAAATTAAACTACCTTACCAGACGTTTCTGATGAACAATCGGAACGTGCGGTCCCCGTGCCCATTTTGCCACGGGGTGTGTCATCGTTGGATGGTGGTGCACAGAGGCATATCCGTCTTTCATCGTATGAAAATGAACGGGATACCTCATTGAACTCGTGGCCGAGCTTGGAAGAAAACGTTTTGTGACGTCAAGCTGCTGGACCAATCAGAATCTTTGTTCAGCTTTTGGCTGAGTATAACAGGGCTGCTCCGATAGCAGACCGCATTACATCTCTCATCATGAGTATAAGAAGCGTTCAATACGTTGCGTTGGCCGACTGGATGTGGTTGTGCCAGAAGTGGATGGTCAGAAGGATTGCCTTTGCCTCCGTGTACAAGCCGGACGATACGTTGTGGTCACCGTGAAAAAGGAGTCGCGGGGACTGTTTACCTTGGAAGAAGTGCAAAAGAATGCAAACGTTGCATCCCTTGTCTGGATTTGTAGAAGAGCCCGTCAGCGGGCGGGAATACAGAGTGGACTTGGAAGATATGGCCTCTTTCCTCAGACGCCAATTTTATCATACGATCTCTAAGTAGCCAAACTGCTGGGGCATTAAGATCGGAACCAAGGACATGGCTACCTTCATGTTCTTGGAGCCTCTGCTGAGAGACAAGGTGGTGTATCTGGGCGAGAAAGTAAACGTGGATGAGGAGGTGAAGGGCAAGGTAAAAGCTGGAAATGTTTCTAAAAATTGGACTTTTTCATCGGGATTTCATTGGAAATCCCCCAGAAAAATGGGAGAGAACCTGTTGCGGTATAACCGCAACACTTCTCTCCCATTTTTCAGATTAATTATTTGGCCAAAGTTGGAATGAAGGTTTTGCCACTCGGCCTGTTATTATCAATAAATGTATGTTGATAACGGACAAAAATGGGATGCATTGCAAGCTTGGAAAAGCACATTTTGTTACTTATGACTGAATAAAAACTGTCTGCAATGGCTGACGTGACGTGTAATGTCTTTGAGAGCCAATCAAAAGAGGTTTCTGCCTCCTTCCAGAGTATAAAAGTCGATTTTTCCTCTGCTTCAGTCAGACTTATTACTTGTTCACGAATCATGTTGTCATTAGCAGACTATCTCAACCAAGTGAGAGGAATTTTGGAGTCTTTGCCGCCCCCAGAAGTTATTCCTATGGGGGAGGACAGATCTGCGGTCAGAGATAAAATATTGGATCAGTTGCAAAAAGTCGTGGGATAAGAAGGTGTTGAAACTGTGAGAGTTTTTCACGGATTCAGTGATATTAATCCGTTTGAGAGAACCGAGTATTTCAGGGAATATGCCAAAGAATCCCTGCCATGAGCCGTATGGAAAACGGATGGTATCAAAGGACTGGTAAAAATAGCCATGGAACATTATTTTAAGCACGGTGGGCCAATGGAGTGTGAAGACGAACATTGGAAGAAACTGGGGGAGATGATGATGGAGTCAATCTTCTCCGCCCGGTGGCTTGTGGGCGCTCTCCAGCCCAAACCAGAATGCTCCATATGCACGGAGCCTCTGTACACGCAAATGAAGCTTCCATGTGGACATGCCTTCCACATGGAATGCATGGCAAAGTGACTGGAGAGCAGTAACACCTGCCCATTGTGCAGGGCGTTCTTTTAAAGTTTTGTGGACTCCCAAAAAATGGGAGAGAGTCTGGTGTCATTTTTTGGATTGGGGGTATTGGCAACATTGGAATGAGGCACCGACTTTTTGTGGCCCGAGTCAAATATAATTGCAGACTGGTGAGTGTGTGTGTGTGTAAGCAAAACTGTTGGACAGATGAAAGGTTAATATTCGAAAACTGTGGATTCCTGACGAAAATCGCATATAATGTGATGAAGGAGGCTTGCGTGAGCTATTGGAATTCCAACATTGGAAATGTTAAAGTCACTGAACTAAAATTGGATTATTTTCATAGGGATAAAAGCATGTTTTAATAAATGTGTAAAAAACAATGCTTTCAAAATGCATTCATAAAATTTCATGAAAAGAAATCTGAGCAGGAGAAGAGGAAAGCAATTAAAAAAAGATATATATATATATTTAACTTCTTTAATTCTTAAATCACTTTTAACGACACCTCGTTTTAATTACTTCTACTTCTATCGTAATAAGCGCACTACAACTTTCTTTTCGAGTCACGTGTCTTTTCCGGGGAAATTTCCTTTTCTGGGTACTTAAACTTTGTGCGCATTCCTATCTGCCCTTTTCTGATTCAAGCATGTGCATGTTGATGGTAAATTCTCTTTCAGAGCACCTTTTTGTTCAGTAATCAGTACAGATTTTTTTCCTTTTTTACCCATACAAGGCAGATTAGAATTCGGGTTCCAACGGCACCACCCACCACGGAGCCCAACAAGAGAAGGCAGTTGTCGGATCTGGGCACACCCAGCCTCGGTACCCACCTTGGTGCTAGTCAAGACCTATACGCTAAGGTCCACTTCCAGGAGCATTAACCACCCTTAACGCCAAGCCCCAAAAGCTGACCACTTTCGCTTGATCCCTAGCAGCTTAGCCAATTGAGTGACAAAGCTACCAGCCGAATTGATACACCGGGCACCGACAGTGCACCTCCCGTCTAATGCAGTGGTTCCCAAAGTGGTCCAGGCGGTTGAATGATTGATTGATTGGGGTTTTATGGCACAAAGGCCAAAATTGGCCAAGCTGCGCCAAACATTTGTGTGGTCCAGGCGGAACCCCAGGTGTCCATAGGAGCGCACACGGGGATCCACAAAGATGTGAGAAGAAAACAGGGGTTCACAAGTTGTAAGTGGGGGTCCACGAAAAATTTTCTGGTTTTCATAATAAAGAACAAAAATTTTGGCTTGGATTTACCTATCAACGTAGGCAGGTAGCATCATTCACTAGGCAGGTACTCAAAAATATTCGAGACTCAGTTCAAACACAAAATTGAATAGAACAATAGATCATAGTACAAGTGTACACCACATGTCGAGACTTGCAAAGTGGCGCCCGTGCGTCCGGGATGCTTGTTTAGACCTGCAAACGGATGAAATGCGACTTCCGCTGTGCTTGCAATCTACATTAGTATAAATACGAATGCCAAGAACAAAACGTTACTCATTTGTTTCCGGGATTTTGAACATAAAAGTGTGACTGTGAGTGAATCGATGTCAGTGTTTGCAGTGGCGGAAAAAGTAAGTATCTGCCTATTTGTTATACATATTTTTATTGTAATTTATCAATCATATTATATTTGTTTTACTATTTGAGTGTAGTAGGTAGTTATGTAGTAAAAATTAAATACTAGAGATTATTCAAAACTTCTATAAAAGAACAAAAAGCCAGGGAAGATTAAACTTTAGGTACCTAGGTACTTTTTTGTTTAAAAATATTTATTTACGCGACGACGGCGATTAATTAAAAGAGCGGTGTTTCCGCGGGCATTTTGTTTTTTTTATTGCAATAATTCTATTCTGTTGTGTTATAATAGCCATATTCTGGTAAAATCGCCTCAAAAACAAACATTTTTTTACAGGTCACAACTTATACGTAAAATGGCTGAATCTAAGAAGAAATGTCGACACCACAGTGTTGATTATTTGAAATTTGGTTTTCTTCCACCAACGGCAGACAAACGATTGTCCATGTGTCTTTTATGCAACAAAGTTCTGAGCAATGACTCTATGAAACCATCGAAGCTCGAAGACCATCTAAGAAGGTGTCATCCTCAAAAAATAGGTAAAGATCTGAAATACTTTCAAACATTGAAGGAAAAATATGAAAAGAGACCTACCGAAAATAGTACGTTTGCTTCAACGTCTCAAAGTAACGATGATGGCTTGCGGGCATCTTATTCCTATCTGACTTTTTCTGATTCAAGCATGTAAGCGTACAACAACAACGCGCCGCTCAGGCGTAACCTTTTGAATACTGGTCATGGAGCTACGTAAAAACTGAGTCCTTTACTTATGAAGAAATAACCTAATATCCTCAATGACTGAATAAAAGAATATTCTACATTTCACCTTTTAAGACAAATATTGTCTCTTCCATGACCAAAATGGACTACACTTCACCTTCAGTAAAACATGATCTTATAAAGAGTCGACAGGATCCATTTTAGAGCATGGAAGCCCCGTACATGGATTTCGGAATTAGGAGCCGTCATCAGCCGCACCTGCTTCGGTTCAATAGCGAAGTCATCGTTCACGTCCGAATGGCGACATGATCGCACAAAAGAATAACAGCAAAATGCCTTTCTAGTCATCACTCGTCGCTACAATAGTGATAAAATTTAGTGTTTTTCGATTAGTCAATCTACAATTCAAAGTTTCACTAGCAATTTCCATAATGCCGCCTTCTTTTCAATCATAGTGTTCATCTTTATGTGTTCTCCGATATTTAAAATGTGCAAGAATTCAAAGTGTTGTGCATCGTCGGTGATTACATTTTCTAAAGTGTGATCTACGAGTACTACGAAAAAAAATCACCATCTGGTGGGGGGGGAAATTAAATAAGAGATCATGATCTTTAATGTTTTTAATATGATTTTATTTTAAATTGATCTTCATTTATGTAACATATTTTGAAAAATATTTAAATTGGTTTGGTGATACTGATCAGTATATTTTTCGTAAATTATGAAATATATTCTATTGACATATTAGTTTGAATTTATTTAGTATCATTATATCTTTTGAGTGTGTTGTTTTTTCTCTATGCATAATTGTTTCTGAATTTTGGTATTTGCATTTTCATGAAATTTTACTGAAAATTAGTAATATTATTCTATGTATTTAATTGCAGTATTAAAGTAAATAGTTTAACATGTACTTATTTTAAAATTCCCTTAAATTTAAAATTGTTTTCCCTAACTTGTGTTCAATTTTTCCTGAATGAATTTAAGATCTGGTAAAATAGTTAAAATGAATGAAAAAACAAATGATAAACAAGTTGTAATGCAGGCTACTAACTCTATCAATATCATTCCTTTTGATCCGAAGAACTCTATGAATATAAATGCTTGGCTTAAATACTTTAATGATAAATGCCAGGAGTATAACTTAGATGATAAATGGAAATTAAACAATATAACAACATACTTAAGGAACTATTTTTTAACTGAATATGTAAATTCCTACGATACATTTAAAACTTGGGAGGAATTCATTTCCTTTTCAACTGAAAGATACATCTCCCCTAACCTAGTCAAGTTGAGTTATCTTTCAAAGAAGTCGATGATATAACTCTATACTTTCAAGAAAAATTAAAAATAGGCAGGCAATTAAATTTATCTACAAATATGATTCTTGAGGGACTTTCAGATGGCTTGCCAGTTAATCTAAGACAACTTCTTGCTACAATCCTACAGAATGGCTCATAACGGCCACAAAATTGATCAAAATTCAAAAATTGGATGTAAATCAAATTAACCCTAACCATTCTGCAACCCAAAATTTAAAAACAAACTCTGTTAACGGTAACCAATGGCAGCCAAGAAATTTTAGGCCCCATAACTTTACACCCAGACAAAATTTTAGGCCAAATAACTTTAAACCAAATTCCCCTCCCAGACGAAATAACAATTACCAAACTCCTTCCCCTAGGCAAACTTTCAGACCTTTTAGTAATGCTAATACCCATTTTCAAGACAAATTGCCACCTTCACCATGCTGGCTTTACACAAAACAAGGAATTGCCAATGCTTATCATTGGGTAGAAACTTGCCCATTTGGTTTTTCCGCAGGACAATTAGCATCTCCCAATCCTGCTCCACCTAACTTTGACCCTCCAAAGGAGGAAAATCAACAATGACAATTACCTACAGTATCCGGATACTACAAAAGAAACCCGTTGCCATGTGTTTTAGACACTGGTTCAACTATCTCTTTAATCCCACGTGATTTAGTGACAAAAAACAATTTAAAAATGACAAATTCTCAAGGCATTGTGCAGCAAACACGGGGTACAATTAGCCTTACTAAAACATGTACATTTTCATTAAAAATTGGTACCATATACAAAACTGTGACCATGAATGTTCTAGATCATACTTTACCTTATATAATCCTAGGAATGCCAGAATTGGCAAAATATGACATAAATATAGACTGCAGTCAACATCAAATATCTCAAAATGGAAAAAACTTAAATAAAAGTCAAAATGATAAAAATTATTCAAATGATAAAAACAAACAAAATATTTCTTTACATATTTCTGAATGTAAACAATCTCTCATTGTTCTCAGATCACTGAAGATCAGGTTAACCTTCCTCAGTCTGTCACAGAGAATAAATGTGAGTTAAGAAAGGAAATAAAACATATAATTAGAAATTCTGATTCAGTAAAGTATTCTCAAAGGACAAGTATGATATTGGTACACTCAGAGTTGAACCACAGAGAATTGTGCTCAATTCTGACTTGCCAGTTAGTCTGAGATCTTATCGTACTTCTTCTGTTGAGGAACAAGAAATAAAGAGTCGGGTTGAGAAATTGTTGCAAGCTGGTTTAATTAAAGAAAGTAATAGTCCCTATTCATCTGCTGTAACTTTAGCTTTTAAACGCGATGAGGGTAAAGACTCAATTACACTTCACCTTCAGTAAAGCATCTTTTTTATATATATATATAATGACTAAGAAATTTTCCCATCTTTAAAATAAATCTTTTTTAACGACAGTTATTTTTTAATTACGAACGAATTATTTCTACTTCAATCCTGCGATAAAAAACACTTCTACTCTAACTAGACTCGCAATATTTCTAGAGCCTCAACTTCGGTACTTCCCCTTTTTGGCATTATAAAAACTCGCGGCGTCTGTGTAATTTCCTTTTCTCGTAATCATGTAACGCACTGAGCAAATCACGCCGTTTTAGGCGTAATTCTTCATTCCTGGCCAGGGCTTTATTATTTCAATAATCTTTTAAAAATCTTAATCAAAGAGTACTCTATAACTAATTTGATTATGCCTTGCCTTACTTATGGAATAAACAGTTTTGGCCTTAAACGACTGTATCTTTCTTGAATTTGGATAAACACAACATCAATGGAAATGTTGTTTCATAAAGTCGACAGGATTTCATCTGTGCGGGAAAAAAATAATGGATTTCGAGCTCATTCGTGCCATATTAAAGCCTGCAAGTATTAAAAATTAAGAAATGCGGCTGCATTATCTTCTAAAGTATTATTTCTGCAAAACGATTTCTTCAAGTAAACATCGATAAAATGTGGAAACCCCGTAGATCAATGAAAAAATCATCTCACCACACCCTGATCATCACTCGTCGTTTACTTCGATGATATAATTCATGTGCAACGCTCTCTTTTTAAAACCATGTAGCCTTCCTACCAGACGCCTGATTTCGGCGTGGTTGTTTTTCATCGCCGGTGACCGCGCTTTGCGTTTATATTTTTAATCATGCCTTGATATCATTTTAAATGACTTAATATTATTCTAAATTCTAACCTAATCAGCTGACATTTATGAATCAAATAAAGACACTGTTCATCTTTAGTCAACGACTGTTGTCTGCTGTGGAAAAATTTTTATACCTCACTGAAACCATGATATTCTAATGAGACGACAGGATTTCAAGTCCCTGCTGTTTGTGGACCCCGTGGATCTTCGAATCTGTTTTCCGTTGTTTGAAAAATAAGAAATGATGTGGTGATGTCTTCAAAATTATTCTGTCTACATAAAGCATTTTATCTTCAACGTGTACACTCTCGGCTACAGGAAAACAAAATCGTCATTAAAACAACGTAACAAAGAAAAAAATGTTTAGTTTCGATCTTCGTGTGCAAGATCTGCAATTGGTTCCGTTTTAAGGATACTTCAAATTCCATCAAAAGAAAAAGAATGTGTTAACTTGTTATCTTCTATCACAGATGAATAAAAAAAAATGTGCAAGAATTCAAAATGTGTTTTTCATCATCGGTAATTTCATGTTCTAAAATGTGATCAACGAGTATTCCGAAAAAAAAATCACCAGCTGGTTAGGGGGAAAAATAAATAAGAAAAAGCATGCTAATTGAATAAAAATAATGGTTTTCAACTGCAAAAATTCAATTTGGAATTTGTTCTTATAATATCTTCTTCTATTTTACATTTGAAAAATTTACAGGTTCTATTTTGCATTTGAAAAATTGATTTTCAGTTGTGTGTGTCATATTAAGATTCAGTATTTTTGAAAAATACGATTAATCAAGTATTGATTTTTATTTTGTGACATATGAAATTACATTTGAAAATTTTTTTAAGTGGTTTTGATTTGAAACTAATGTTGCAGTGTCCATAACAAATTTTGAAATTTAAGGTATTCATGTTGAATATAAAATATTTTACCAAGAAATATTAATTTTAAAAGTTTGGCTTTATTATGTTTTCAATCATGTTTCAATTGATGTAATAATTTTTGACATTAATTTAAAATGTCAAATTATTCTTGTTTTTATTTTGCTGACAGCGGTGCTATAATAAATGTTGAGGTATGTTTTATTTGTTTTGTTTACCTAGTTAGGGAAAGTTTGTTCCGCTAGGAACTTAGTTATATATATTACGTCAGTAACATTAGGTTAGTTGTCACACCAGTGGTATAGTTTACATACCATTTGTTCCGCCAGGAATACGCTATTTTTTTATTACAACTTTGACGCGTCAGTTTCAGTGGTTGTAAAGAGGGAAAAAATAAATAAATTATTTATTGCGCTAAGAATTTTATTCCATTTAGAATTAAAAGAAAGAAAGGACAGACATGTAGTTTATAGTTTCGTTTTAAGTAGCGATGGTTCTGTGCGGGTAAAGATAATATTGAAAATTGTTGTTTCCTGTGTTCCTCGTATTTTTTTTATGTTATGAGGTTTTTTTCTTTCAGATCTGACTGCAAAGAAATGATTTTGTTTATTGTTTTAAATAAAAATTCATGTAGTTTAATTTCATGTGTTTGATCATAACTTGAAAACAGAACTGTGTTAATACAGAAGCTTTAAAAAAACCCTGCCTCTGTTCGCGGCGCGCTTGGCCTCTTGACATCTCTGTAAGGGATGTCTTGTGATAGAAAAGCAGAAGCAAATTTAGCAATAGAATCCGCTATTTCATTACCAGAAATGCCCACATGACTCGGAACCCAACAGAAAAAAATATTAAAACATTCTCTTCGAAGAAACTGTAAAATAGATAAAATGTCTAAAGTAACCGGATGCATTCGATTGTCATAATGAGAAAGAGCTTCCAAAGAACTCATACTATCGGTATAAATAATAAAGTTGCGCTGATTAGAAGGCGAAATTTCCTTGAAAGCACAGAAAATTGCCACCAACTCAGCAGTTAAAACAGAGCAACAATTATGTAGACGACAGCTCAGTGTATAAAGTCCTTTTGATAACAGATGTATAGAAGAACTTAAAACTATCTTAGAAGGTACAGGTACATTCGTTAAAGTTAAAGGCAAAGGAGACGAGTACCTTCGCCCCACCCCTGTCATTATCACCACAAATAATGACGTATGGATTCAATGTCCCTCTGCAAGAGAGGCAATCCTGGCAAGAACCTTACATTGGTATAGAGACTTAAAACCTTGTCCTTTCTTAAAGAATGTTACTAGAGATCTACACCCCAGATGGCTTGGAATTCTCCTCATCAGATACGCCCGAACTGCACCCCCTGTCTACTTCTCTGACTCTGACGGATGCATGCCCCAGGCTACCGGTACTGCGGCCCAGGTACTAAAGTCTACGAACAAGATAAGGCCGGAGGACCCGTCAACGAACTCGACAGACTTTGCCGCAAACACGACCTCGCAAGTCGCTCACTTGGGCGCCGAAGAAGCCGACAGGCGTTTCAACGAGGCTGCCCCTAAGACTGGTTGGCTCAAAAACTTGTTCGCCGGAGTTATCACTATCAAAGGAACCTACGAGGACTACCAGGAAGCGAGTACCACCCAGGAGAAGGAGACCAATCGCCGCACAAGCCTGAAAAGACTCCTGACGCACCCATCAAACCAAGCAACCCCACCACTCCTCAAAAAGAAGGCAACCGCGAGGAACTTGGGGGACAAACTGCCAAGAAAGATCTTTCCCGATACCCTGGACATGGCAAACAGAGACACAGAACAAGGAGGACCAGACGCAAAAAGACAGAAAACAGACCCCGACAAAACCATCCCAGTCTCAGGAGGAGGAGTGGCCCAAGACACCCCAATCCCCATGACTTGCAAGGAAACTCTCTAAAATTCAAAGAGGCTTTCTTCTCGCGATCTCAAGAGCTTATCGAACATGCCCCACCTCAGCTCTCCAAGTACTCCTGGGAATAGGACCACTCCACCTCCAATTCCAAATGGAAAGCCAATTCATAGGAACAACACGACTACAGAACCCCCCCCCCCCAAGAACTCAACTTACACCACTCTCAATAGAAAATAAAATAGTGGGCTGGTCCAGTCATCCATCAGTAGCGCTCAAACAACATCAAATCAACTTAACAGATGGAGGAACCACTCAACACCCATTCAGTATCTTCACAGATGGTTCCAAGACGGAGAAAGGAGTAGGGTCAGCCTTTTGTGTTTAGAGAGGTAGCACCTTAATACATCAATGGTCAACGAAGCTGGCAGATCACAATTCTGTCTTCCAGGCAGAGCTCTTAGCAGCGAAAGAAGCGGTCTCCTACGCAGCATCAATAGATCGAACAACAAACATCACCATCCACATAGACAACCAAGCAAGCCTCCACTCAATCTCTAATCCCAAATCACCAAACTCAATAGCCCGACAAATATTCTCCATCCTAAAAGATATGCCCAACATCAGCCTGACATGGATCAAAGCCCATGTTGGTTACATTGGCAACGAAGCAGCCGACACACTTGCCAAAAGAGCCACAGAAACAGGAGACCCCTTCCCACAGGTAGAAATACCAAAATCATATTTAAAGGATCTCCTTAAAAAACGAATGATGGATAGGTGGTAGAAAGAGTGGACCGCCGAAAAAACAGGAAGACCAATTTACAACCTATTCCTCACAGTAAAACAAAGACTAACAGACTGGCGCCGTGAATACTTCCTATTCACAGGACACGGCCCATTCGCCTACTATCTGCATAGATTTAAAATAAAACCAACACCGTTCTGTGCCTGCGGCAAGGAAGGCACACCAATACACTATGTAACTGAGTGTGACCTCACCGAGTCCTGGGCACATTACAAAACCGGCAGAATATCTCCCAGAAACCTGGCTCCAGAGAGTTGCTTCAAATCCCCTGTCAAGAGCTAAGATTCGTCAAGTCCTTCAACATATACACGGATCTCTTCCAACCGGAATAGAGTTTGAGTTTAGTTTTGTGGCGCAAGAGCCATTTGGCCATGCTGCGCCAAACTATATAGAGATTCGTCAAAATAAAAATATGCAATTAATGTTTTTAAAAAAATCCTCCTCCTTCCTCATCACAACACCGTCCCAGCAGAGCCCTTACAATCAGTGTCATCGTCCCAGAAAACCGAATCCTCATCTGACAGTTCTCCTGCTCCTGGTACTCGGAAAAGTCCAAACCACCAGACACCAGCCCAACCAACAGCACCTCCTCCACCTCATAATTGTTCATCTCCAACCCACAGAGAAAGAGTATCAGAGGTCTCACTCGGGAGTTTGGTTAACTATCGCAGCGCCACCTAAGCCTTACAATCGAATTACAAACCACAGAGAAACCATGACATGACGCCATATTGGTTTCCATCACGGAGCTGTGTAGAATCTTTCTACTTCTCTGTGCTACAAACCATAACACGACGCCATTATTGTATCGAACGAAAAGCAACCGAAACGCCACCATGTTGTGTTGCTGGTTTAATTTTTGCTGCTGCGTGTCAATTGCAGATACTATTTATTATAATCAGCATTTTTTTTAGAATTAGATACTTTATGTAGAATCAAGACTTGTGACTATTCCAGTTTAGTGAACGTAAATGACTGCTTCCCCATTCAAGATTCCTGGAGATGAGAACGTTAAGTTTAAAATGCGTTACAGAATTTTTATGAGGTGTTATTTAAATAACTGAAAAAATTCTAATATTTAAAATACTTATTTTCACTCTTTGTATATAAAATAATAAAATTTTGTTTTATTTTTCTGCAGTTGCTGAAGCATATTAAAATGCCTACCATATGGATTAATCCGACAAAAATGTGCATGAATTCTTTAAATTCTTTGTAGTCCTTTTTTTGACAGATTTATTTCTACATAGTATGACGTAATTAAAATAATTTTAAAAGATATTAATGGAACCCTTGCTTATTACTCTCAGAAAGACTTATTATAATTATTGCTATGATGTATTGTGAACTGTCAAAGTAATTTACAAGTTAAAATTCTTTTATCAGTAATTTAATATTGAAACACAGCTGAAAATCATAAATATTGCATTTATAATTATATTGATTTTGAGTGGAAAGTTTTAGTTGAGTTTTTATAGCATAAAAATTGTTGCTGTTATTTGTGCTCTAAGTTGAAGTAATATTGAGATGTTCTATATTAAGTATTTGTAGCAAGCTTTTTTACAAATGCCTACTGTGAAATCCGAAGCAAGCTTTTTTACAAATGCCTACTGTGAAATAGAATGAAATGAACTGATTAAATATCTCTAGTCTGTTTAACGTTTACACTTATTTATTATTATTACATACTGCTTATTAGTAACTTAGAAATAATTCAGTATCTTAGTATAGCATCCTTACGCAAATTTCAATTCCCTTTTAAGAAGATTCTTATTTTTATAAGTATTTATTTTTAACATCGTTTTCCAGATGCAAATTAAAATATTCATTCTTATTTGTGTAAATAAAATGTAGGAAATTTGTTTAATAAGCATATTGGCTAATACTAGTTTAATAAAGTTCTCAAAATACTTTATCTGTTTTATTTAACGCAGCTTCATATAAGAAAATTAATTGTTATTGGCTGAAGGTGAATATTTTATTCATAATATTCAATGTTTACAATGAAATGGAGTCTTTAATAAAAATAAATTGGTTTGTGATATACAAATGGAATCTACTAGAAATTTGTTTCTTTTTTCAAGCAGTCTGTCAATGTTGGAGCTGTTTTGTCTTCAGGATGGCTGGTCATATGAAATGCACCAAGATTTTGTAGATATTTGTCTAAAAGTGTGTAAAATAATTTATGTTCAAAGGAACTCTCATATTATAGATGAACTACATATTATGATTGATTATGATGAGCAGTTTTCTAGTTAATTTGAGGAAATAAATTTTGGAACTTCTCTGTGTATCTTACAATGAGTTGGTTTCTAAGTTATCGTTACACTCTTTATGCTAACAATATTTTATTTTTCTTTAAATGACTGCAATTTTTTTTAAATGCCAAATTCATGATGCATTATCCAACTTCAGTTCTTTGCGAAAAAAAAATTTATTTTTTGTTATAAGCTCTCTGCGGTCTCGGATAATTAAAAAATTATTGTTGATATATCTTATTATTAAATATCTTGAAAATTGTTTTTGCTGAATAAAGTATTTAAATAGTGTATATTAAAAATCGTACAGATATAAGCTTAATGCTGCTTTAAATTTTCCTATATTTCAGCTGGCATGTGTATTTGAAAAATTTCTGTCTATGGTGTTTAATCAAAAATCCCTATGCTGAGTAGAATGAGCAAAGTGCGTCGGGAGTTTAAACTTCTGGTAGGGCCACTATAGGCACGAATGTCATTCCATTATGCTCAGCTTTTGGGGTTTATTAAAAAGGTCATTTATTCATAATATTTTGTTACTAATTATGTTTGCTCAATAAAATAGTGTGCTTTATTTTGAGTCTTTCACATTTATTATAGCATCTTGGTGAAAAACTAAATAACACTATTCATTTCTTACTAGGGAATACAAAAATTGATAAATATTAACGTTGCAAATGAATTTTCAGTATTAAAATTATTCTTTAAATTTTTTATCTTTAAAAAGAATGAATGTGAAGTTATGAAAAATTAATTTATTGTTTCAGCATATTCTGAAAAAGATAGTATAATATTAACTTAACAAAAAATAATTTCCTCTGGAATTAAAAAAAAAATTTTGATTGGAAAGAACTTTTCTTGATAAAGAATAAATATAATTTATTTATCTGAAATAAATTTAATATTTCTTAAATTATATATCCATATGTTTTAAATTATTGGTACTCTACAAAGGGGTTAATTATTTTCTGTTTTTTTTAAAGAATAAATATAATTCATTTATCTGAAATAAACTTAATATTTCTTAAATTGTATATCCATGTTTTAAATTATTGGTACTCTACAAAGAGATCAATTATTTTCTGTTTTTTTAAAGAATCAATATAATTCATTTATCTGAAATAAACTTAATATTTCCTAAATTGTATATCCACATGTTTTAAATTATTGGTACTCTACAAAGAGTGAGATTCAAATTGGTGAGAAAAACGTTATTTCAGAATTATATTATTTAGGCAGTAAAATTAATAAAGTATCAAAAGAAATCGGCTATTCTCAAATTAAATAATCGTCGGAAAACAAAACGTCGAAAAAATCAATAAAAATAATAACGATAGGAATTGACATAACTGTTTACATCGACGTTTCAATAACTGTTTACATCGTTGTCATGACGATAGGGTTTTTTGTGGCGTGAGAGCCATAAATTTGACAATGCAGCGCCAAACTATATAGAGATTCGACAAAATAAAAATATGCAATTAATATTTTTTAAAAAAATCCTCCTCCTTCCTCATTACAACTCCGTCCCAGCAGAGCCCTTCCAATCAGTGTCGGCTGCGATGGGCCTAGAAATGCTAAAATACATTACCTTTTTTGCTCACGTGCATTGGTACAAATACAATGGTAATGTCTTATTTCCGATAGAGATTGGAATTGCAGAGGCGTTGCCCAAAGACGTACCGGAAGACAGGAGGCGAGTTCTCCTCGTGACCGTGAATAATGCGGGAAGAAGGACTCGCGGCGACCTGAAGGCAAACATGTTCATCGGCGGCAAATTTTCGAATTTGTCGTACGAGTACACCGGAAAATACGAACTCAACGAAGCTGAACGAAAAGTGGTCGACTTCGTCCGAGGTGCGACGGTGGCCGTGAAAGGCCTAGAACAGAGGAATTATTTCGAAGGCCTCGGACGCTACGGTTTGGAGTTAAGGTCCCAGGTCGTCCCAGACTGTCCGAAATTAGAAGATCTCCCGGAAGAGGTGCGCCGTCCGGAACGTTCCGACATTTAGAACACAGAGGGACGCACGATGAGAAATGCAGTCGAATTCGGGCAATGAAATTCGCCAAGTTCGTGGAGATGCTGAGGAACGAACTCCACAGTGACTAGCCACCCCGACTCTCCTAACCCTACTGGGACTCGGAATGCGAACCCCTCAGTGACGAGCCATCCCAACTCTCCGAACCTTACTGGGACTCGGAATGAATCGGATTAAAAATGAATCAAAATTGAGAAATAACGCGACGTTATATTCTCGACCGTCGTATTATATCAGAAGCGATTCGTCTCGTCTATTAAAACATATCTATCGACATGGCTGCGTCATTTTTTCGAGTGATATCCGAATCATGGATCTCAAAGTTTATAATTTTTAAATAACGCGAAATGTGAATTACACAATAAACAATTGACCGTTTATATGAAATGCGAATTAAACATTAAATAACTGGCCGTTTATGAAGTGCCAGGTTCGATTCCAAAGTTGAACCGAACCTCGTCCGACAATCGACTTTGTTATCGCAGTCGTCTTATCAACGATTTGTTATCGGATGACGTATTGATAAGTTTTGTTATTGAAGAGGCAGCTCGCTCGTCATTTCTTCAACCATCACACGGAAACTCAGTGCAATGGTTTCGATTGCTGTAAATATAAGTGTTTGAAAAATTAGGTTTAGTGTAAATAATGTAAAACAAATTGTATGTTATGAAATGTTTATTGAGTGTGATCTCGTCTCGTCATTTCTTCAAAACTTTTCGAAATAAGCAATCGACATCGCCTCGTTCCTTTGGTTCATCAAGCGATCCAATATGGGCAGCGTCAAGTGTCTTAGCTGTGAGAAGTCGATGCCTGACGAGAATCCCCGTAATGTTGCATACTGCTCTGAGAAATGCGAGTTAAAAGGTATCGGCGATTCCTATACAGTATTAAACAGCACTTACGGAACGGCCATGAATTTGAAATGTTCGATATGCGACGAAGTATTTAAGAACATATTCGACTACAGAATGTGCTGCCGTTGTGTATTTCATAAAAACTGCATTCACGAAAAGGTGTCGAAAGAAAAAAAATTACGAAATGTCCGAGATGCGGAGTTGAAATTGACGATTAGGCACGACTGCTTTTGGACGCATAACCAGACAAATAGAACTGAGAAAAAGACTACGAATGGGTAAAAACGTAAACGAAAGAAATAATATGTATAAATGAAAAAAAATAATTTGTATTCGATAATAATATTGTAACCGAAAGAAAATGACATGTTTCAGAAATTACATTTTCCAATTGAATCGATCTCTGCACGTCTCTCACTGCTACGAAATTTTCGACGAGCTTCGAGAGAGAGACTCAGGTATAAACCAGATTTTATCTCAACAATTAAATACAAACAAACAGATATTAGAACTGTCTGAAAAGGTGAATGCTATTTCATCTCCAAATTTGTGTGTAAATAGTTTGACAGAAGCACCAGCAACCAACTCTAATAATGTTCAAAATAACCAACAAACTCAGTGTCAAATCTGTGGGAAGTTTAACCACACAGCAAGGAATTGTTTTCATTATACCCGTGGTAATTATTATAGGGGTAATAATATGACAAGCTAAAACAGAACTTTTTGTGCAAATAATTATCATCCATATCACTCTCGAGCAAATCATAGGAGTAATTCTGGTAGAAGTTTCAGAGGTAATTTCAGAACTGCTTCAAACAGAGGTTTCAGAAATAATTTAAACTTCTAGAAGATTCTTGCAAATTTCAAAAAAAAGAATTCTTTTTGGCAGGAGTCTATAAACAAAAGAGTTATGATTTCGAAAACAACAAAAAAGTGTCTCATGTAACAAAGAAAAAAACAGAGTAATGTCAAAGTGTTGGGAAAGTATGATAGTGAGAAATCAAAGGATAAGAAGGTAATCAAAAATCATAAATCTCAAACTAAAAAATCAAAAAGTAAAAATAATAGCACAACTATACAGCTAATTCAAAATCAAAATAAAGAAGAAGTTTTAGATAACACAGAAACCAAAGTATTAATATCATGCACTAATAATAGCAACAATCTTCCAATTGTAAATATAAAAAAATGTGGTATTCAGTTAAAATGTCTTATTGATTCAGGTGCAAATGTAAGTTTAATTCAGCCACACATTGTTGATCAAATCAAAAATAAAACTAAAGTTGAGTACATTTCAAGAATGGTCAGAATTAAAACTATAGATAACACAGTTGTTCCATACATGTCAACAATTAATTTAAAATTCAAAATCGAAAAAAAAATGGTTCTCGAATCAATTTTTTGTCACGTTAAACCTTGGAATGCTCATTATCATGCTATTCTTGGATATGATTTCTTACAAAGAAATAAAGTTGTCATAGATACTGTAAACAAACAACTTCTAGTTGGTAATCAAAAATTTGATTTTGAGGAAAATTCTCCTACCAATGTTTACAGTGATACTACTGATTGAGACATATCTGAAAGTGACAAAAACAAAAAAGAAACTTTTGAGCAAATCAACAACAATTTTGGTGAGAAAGTTAATGTCAGCGAGGAAACTTTTCATGCGCTTAATGTCAAAATAGCCAATAATATTACAGTTCGGCCTTTTTCAACAGAAATCATAAATTTAAAAGTTCCAAAAAACATATCAAAAAATAAAGATCTAATTTTTATTCCAAAGAAAAATAAATTGGGTTATTTAATCAATGAATCTCTAAATGTTCCCACTAATGCTAATCTTTTTCACACCATAATTGAAAATAAAACTAACAAAGTTATTCATCCAAGAAAGAATACAATTATGGGCAAATTGTCAACATTTGATGTAAATGACATCATGTCTCCTTCTGAATCTGAAATTTATCAAATTAACAACTTAAACTTAAATGAAATTCATAAAATGCGTAGAGACGAGTTACTCAAACCTGATATTAAACTTGATCATTTAAATGATAAGGATTAAAAAGGCATGCAAGAATTACTTCTCAAAAATTTTAAAGTCGCACAATACTCCTGTGCGAATCTTGGATCTCGAAGTCCATAATTTTATATAACGTGAATGTAATTAATCAATTTTGGACGACCAATTGACTGAGTGTGAAGTCCGAGGTTCGATTCCAAAGTTGAACCTAATCTCGTCCGACGATTGATCGACTTTTTTTTATCACAGCCGTCCTATCTGTACTTTCGATAACTAATTGACTGTTATCGGATGACGTATCGATAAATTTGTTATAAAAGAGGTAGCTCGCTCGTCATTTTCGAAACGAACACAATGGCAGATCCGGTATTCCCCTTCCTAGTGGATACGGATTACGATTCCCAATTGCCTTCCGACTTGCAA
>BGPR01006178.1:0-10008 GCA_013235015.1 Araneus ventricosus | reverse complement strand
ATGGAAAGGTGCACGGTGCCTGTCATGATGTTGATCGATACGTCCGCCGACGAATCTGCTCCCGAGACGACCTTAGCAGAACCTCTGAAAAGGCTTCGTCCAGAACGGCGCCTTCGAATGTACACGGATACCGAAGACGATACGCCTCCTGCCAAAAGCTTCTCAAAACGTCGAAAAGCGAGAAGTGCAAGTGCGTCCGGCGGAAACTCGACCGGTTCCAGACGGAAGAAACGTAGAAAGAGGACCGCTTCTTTAGAACTTCAAAAATCCAGTCGAAAAACAGTCATTCTGATTCTACGATCCCCCGAGAACAGGAACTACCTTCTGCAGAATGTCTCATTTTTAAGTTCGCTTTTAATTCCGACGTGAAATTGGTCGGTGGACCTAAAAGTGTTACTTGTGTGTTAAATGGATATTTATAAATTGGACAAAGTGATAAAGATTCCTTCTGATGTTTAAATGGTTTTGTATATTTGTTTTCATGATTCCTATTTCCGTGTATTTATTATTGTTTTTAAATAAATAATTTTGTCTGATGACTACGAGTTGTGATTTTTTTATAACATTTGGGCGAATTGTGGATGTCTGATGTCTACGAGTTGTTTTTAAAACATTTGGACGAATTTTGGATGTCTGATGACTACGAAATATTTGGCCGAATTTCGGATGTTTAATTTAGGCGATATAACCTAATGTTCTAAAACATTTGGACGAATTTTGGATTTGATAATCTTCGTAAAAGATTTTCAATAAGCGATTCCAAATGTAATATTTAAAGGAAGCTTATTCCAGATGCAATATTTAAAGGACGATATTTCCAATATCGAAAACAAATGAAATAATCGAATACCATGAATATATCGATACGATTGGTTTATTGAAAATCTTTCACAAAGAAAAATCATTTAAAAAATAATTTTTTCCGGCACATTAATTCAAGGAAAAAATTGTATTTTCTATCCCTTCCTTACTTTGATTGCAAAAAAATAACTTCCAGTTCCCGATGCTATTTTCAAAGGAAGAAAGGGAGATATTGCCAATATTGAAAACAAATGAAATGATCAAACACCACGAATATATCGATACGATTCTCTTATTTAAAATTTTTGACAAAGAAGAAAAATAATTAACAAAATAATTTTTCTGGCAGATTAATTCAAGGAAAAAGAATTGTATTTTATACCTTTTCTTACTTTTATTTTTATTTATATATTCATCTCCAGAATTATATATTCGAATATAATATATACTCCATATATTCGAATCATTTCCAGAAGACGTGTTCGTAGAAAAATTCTGGAGGTGGTTTTAGAAAAGCTCGATAGCGAATAATATTACAAAATAATAAAATTCCTACGTCGAAATATAAATATTTATTTGTTTTCCAATATCGAAAACAAATAAATATATCGATACGATTCTCTTATTTAAAATCTTTGACAAAGAAGAAAAATAATTAACAAAATAATTTTTCCGGCAGATTAATTCAAGGAAAAAAGAATTATATTCCATCCCTTTCCTTACTTTGGTTGCAAAAAAATAATTTCAAGTATCCGACGCTATATTCAAAGAAAGATTTGAAAACAAATGAAATGATCAAATACCATGAATATATCGATACGATTCGCTTATTGAAAATATTTCACAAAGAATTCCGAGACAATAATTAAAAAAATATTTCTTTTTAATAATTTTTTGTATTCTGATTTCTTTCCCTTCCTTTCTTTAGTTTTAAGATATGAAACTGGTGGAAAAAATTAACTAAATAGGTGCAGTGCTACAATTTAAATTTTTTTACTAGGATTGAACAAAAAATATCATTTCCGACAACTATGTCATTACGAAGAAAATGAATTTATAATGACATTACAAAACTAAAATTTGGGTTTAAAAAACGACATTGCTGGAATCTTAAACCGAATTGTTTCAACAACGATAAAAATTGCAGTTTTTATCATTGATATTTACATTGCGATGAATCCTATTTAAAACAAAAGATGAATAATATACCAGATACATTTTTTAATAAAGGGATAAATTCGATAACGGGGGTGCTCTTGTACCAATCGGTGCACGGTGATACCAGTGTGGCGCCGAAAAAAAAATTCATTTGGAAAGGACGTTCCAGTTTCTGGTACCATAAACTCCCATTTCTACGAATCGGCAGATTAACTGTGGCTTTTAGAACTCGTCAGGAACTATCGAAGAGGAGAGGACCAAACATTTTTCACAAATCGATTGGGTCGAAACGTAGAGAGCCGTCTCCGATAATATTCGGATGGCTTGGATAGTCCATACACAGTTCTTCCGAAATAGCTGGTGACCGATAAAATTTATCGTATCTTTTCGCCAACGGAAGAATCTCTAACATTCACGTACGCGGACGTATTAAAATATAGAGCACAATTGCGGGATATTTTCACGAAAAAGTTAAAGAATCTTTAAATACATCTCACGTATTAAAATTAAAATAGGTGTAAACACGTTTCCTCTTAACGTATTTCGGGAACATCAGGCGAGAGAAAAAGAATCCAGAATACATTTGGTGAGATATTGTGAGTTCATAAGTAAACTTTTCATCCAATTTAAAAAAAAAAAAAATTT
Source organism: Araneus ventricosus (assembly GCA_013235015.1). Taxonomy (NCBI): domain Eukaryota; kingdom Metazoa; phylum Arthropoda; class Arachnida; order Araneae; family Araneidae; genus Araneus; species Araneus ventricosus. The sequence continues at coordinate 7,404 of BGPR01006178.1, read as the reverse complement.
TATTGGTTGGAAAGTTCGGTCTATATAATGTGCGAAGATATCGTGTCTGACTGGAATTAAGCAGACAAGTCACTCCGCCAAGGAAGATGTCTCATACTGCTCCACTCTCCTTGATCAAGAAAAAAATTATATCTTGGTCGCCGAATGGTGCTGTTTGAGCAATCTGACTTGGCGTAGAGACTTGTTTGCTTAATGCACGACCTCCCCCCCCCCTTTTTTTTTTGCGCCTAAACCTTCTAAACAGTTTGGTATAATTTCTATCGTGGAAATGGAGAACGTTCCGCGAGGTTTGTTTGTAGAGGAAAAAGTAAATTCCGATTCGTACGAATCTCCGTTCAATTTCGATTATTCATATTTTGCAGAATCGGACGATTTGTCGAATTGTTTGATCTGCTAGAATTCTCTGGGTAGTAATCGCCACGAGACGACTTGCGGACACGAATTTCATCCAAAATGCTTGAAAACATGGTTGATATCCGGACGCGTTCGGCGTCCCGCCTGTCTGAAACGAATTTCGATGAATGATCGACTCGATCTTAAAAAATATTGCGATTTTTGTCAAGTAGAGATTAAACGTAACGACGTGTGCTCACACTGCGTGGATCGACTTCGACTCGTTTTTCAAATTCACGTCTCTATCGGGTTTCTGAAAGCTCTACCTTTCTTATTCGATGACGGTCCCGGCTTGGGTCCGAGGCAAATCGAACATGTGAAACTGTTTCTCTTGAGGTATGCCTACGTTTTGATCGCCTGCAAAACCCACGTCGACAAAATGGATTCCGCAAACACGTCGTCGATCTTTTATCTGAAGGGTTTGAGAGACATTTTGAATATTCGAGACTGTAACTTTGACGTGGAACGTATATGATATATTTCTCGAACGGCATGCAAAATTTTTTTAACGCCTGTGCTAAAAACTGCGGTTGGGAAACTCGATCGGATTCAGACTACCGGACTTTCTTCGATAGTTACGATAATCTGCTCATCGAATTTTACAAGGCACCTTTTTCGACACCCGGTGGTCTATTTTTGGATAAAGAATTGAAAGTCCTTAGACAACTCTTGCGGGGATTCGAAAACAACGAGATCAGAAGAGCTCTGCGACGCTTCATCGGAACGATCGATAGACATGTTCTACAAAAGTACGAATGTGTTCGTGCGTTGTACGACAAGTTTTCCAACCGGGGTCGTAAGAAAGTTAAAATGAATAAACCGATTCGAGAAGTAAATCGAGTACGAGTTGTATTGGAAACAAAAAAAGCAAAAAAAAAATGTATTTTCATCTTTAAGATGTATTGTAAACAGATGTTAAAATGAAGGATATTAAATGTATTCATCTTTAATATGTATTGTAAACAGATGTTAAAATACAGATATTGGATTTCTTGCCATTTTTCCCGAGCTTGGAGTGACGTGATCGAGATCTTATGTTGGATTTTTTTTAAAGTTATATTTATATAAATTAAACCTGAAATGGTTCTCACTATCATCAAAGCCTTGGGACAATGATATTATCTAACATTCCAAAAAAAAATTTCTGGATAATACAATTTCTAAAATCAGATCAGATTCGTTTTATACACTTTCAGTTTGTTTATTATTATTCAAAAGACTGGACGGCTCGTTTTTTTTTTCTTCCAAAATGAACGGTTTATCGGAAGTAACAAGATGATATGCCCTTCAGCATATCATCTTGTTTTTTGCACAAAAACAATTGTAAAAGAAATTTACTGACGTATATAAAAGAAAAGCATCATGCGTGCGAGATTTGCGAAAAAACTTTTCGTCAAAAACGAACATTAAAAAGACATTTAAAGATACATACAAAAAAACCGTACTCATGTGATGTTTACAGTAATCTAGCAGTATCTTAGCAGCTTAATCTCATAAAATTTTAAAATACACCAAGCCTCATGCTAATTTTTGTTATTCTTTACACCCATCGTAACAAATGCTTTACAACAGATAGCACCACTATATTTAAATAAATTGGATTAGATAATTAAGATTGTATTAAATTAAAATAAATTGTTGTTTTATATAAACATGCTTCTGTCATCATTTATCTCACACACCGGCTTCCTCAGTGTAATAATTTTTTTAAGTATTGTAAATTATTACGAACTTTGGAGTTTAAAAATATTACGAATTTTTGAGTTTAAATAATATTACGAATTTTTTTAATTAGTACAGTAATTTCGATGAATTTTACGAAACTCGGTTTATGTGGCTATGAATCGATCCTCATATATATCAAGCCAAGATTCATATATATATTAATAATATATTACGTTAATCGAATATATATAAGTTGCGGAACACAGATTTCATTTGTGCGCAGGATTTTAAAAAAATTAAACAACCCGATACAAATAAATATTATGAAGTTCCCTTCGAAATATCGCAGATTTAAAATCATTTAACATGGTAAATATTCAAACAAGCTTTAATTACTTTTTATAATGTTAAAATAGCATATTCTTTTCTTGAAAATTATATGCAAGATGGTACCATGCACTGAAAAAACAAAGATGCAATGGTTTGATTTTGCGTATATATTATCTCACAGTATGTTAAGGAAATGATATCAGGAAGAACAAGAACAATTTATTTACTATCTCTAATACTAATAAAGATGAATGTCTGTGTGTCTGTTGGCGGTGTACAGAACAGAATGTAGAACATAGAGTTACCAAATTTGGCAGAGATATACTTTGGATGCTGTAGATGTGCACCTCGGAGCCGTTTTTTTTTTATTATTCAAATTTAAATTATTTAAAAATTAAACCAAATTTAGCCGTTTTTTGCCAATAACTTCTGACTGAAATGATGGACAAAAAAATTTTCACATTCTCGCGCTGAACATCAAAACAAACTTGCTATGTTGTTGTTATATGTTGATATTATATGTTGATGAGGACGTTCTCCCACCAAGTCTCTAATGTTCAGTGATACAGAGCTAAAAAAACGTGAACGATGATTGCTAAAAACAGGGCACTCAACTAAAATATGATAAACGGTAAGATTCACATGGCATGTTGTACAAGCAGGACAACGCTCACCAAATAATAGATGCTTATGGGTTAAGCGGGTATGACCAATGCGAAGTCGATTTAATTTTACATCGAGCATCCGCACTGGGACAACTGGCCACAATTTTAGCAACGGTTCGATAGAATAAAGCTTGTTGTGGATCTGTTAATCCCACGATTCCTGCCATAATGAGTGAACATAAATTAAAAGGAATTTCTTTATGTCTGCATAGGGAAGTGGGTGGTTAAGATCAATGGAAGCCGCCTTAGCAGCTATGTCAGCCAATTCATTGTCATGAATACCCACGTGACTAGGGTTGGTTGGTTATATGAGTTTTAGTGGCGCAAGAGCCATTTTTGGCTATGCTGCGCCAAACAAATGGTGAAAAATGGAAACATGTTGAAATGAGCAGTTTATAAAATAGAATCAATTTTTCCTTTGTTCCCAATTTAGAAAAAACTTTAATTGGTAAACAGACAATTTAAAACAAAAGGAAAAAACCAATGGAACAACAAATTCTAAAATACATAGGATATTACTATATAAAGTTAAAAATTCCAATGGCATTTAAAAATGTAAAAATATGTGGATGGCACGTGACTAGGGATCAAACAGAATAAAATTTCGTAATCCCTAACTTTGAACGTGGCTAAAAAACAAAGAATTTCTGAAGCAATAGGGTGAGTTGAAGTCTGAGGATAGGCAAGAGTCTCTAGAGCACTCATGCTATCCGAATAAATACTGTGGAAAATATTCCAGTGTAACCCTTTGGTCTGCCTCATAACAAGAGGGCGCTCTCTACCGTATTAGAATTAATCTGGAACTATAGTTTTTAAGCGTCGGTATTGTATTGTTTTTTAGTATACTTGAAGGAGAATGTAGTTCGCTTCGGGTCGATTTATCGGCCACAGTTATAGATGTTTTTATTAAATATTATTTTTTTTAAAATTCAACTGCGTAGTTTTCATAAGTGTCAGTGTCGTTTCTAGTACCTTTAGAATTAGTAATAGCTTTGCTTCGGTATTTATTTCATGGTGCATCGGCCGCGAACGGTACTGCACCTCGTCGAAATAGTAACTACGCAGTTTTGTTTTCAAGATAGTTTAAAATGTATCTACATAGTTGTAGTCAACCTCGTTATAGTTGAAGCTGTCCTCTCATCGTATGGTTGCTACCATATAAATTGAGACTTTTGATTTTAGTCATTAAAGTTTTATTTAATCGTAATCGTTACAATTCAAATGTGGATACATACATTGCTGGATATTCTTCTTACATTTAGACATCTTCTTAAAATTCCCTTGTTAATGTCTTACTCTGCATGGCGTGCGCGGGGTGGAGTGAGAGGGGGGTAACTGCCCCAGCCTCTCTTTTGCACCACTGTTTTCTGTACAATTGCATTTCTGCCAATACCTTCATTATGTCAGCTAGCACCTCGTCTCCGGTCAAGACCGATGGTGTCTTGAATTTAGATCCTCCTCCACAGGATTTCAATGATAAGGACCCTGATGGCCCAGAAATTGAGAAAGATATTCGTATAACCAGCTCTCTTTCTCTAAAGCTTATATCACACGGAGAGCTGCCGTAAGCAGTTTTTGTCAGCGTGAGCACATTGCCACTCCGCAGAGAAGTTTGTAGCACGTGACCAGTCAGACAAGCTGACGGAAATCGTAAGCTGCATTCAACCGGAATGAAAGTGCTCAAAGTGTTGACGGGAAATCGTGAGCATTGAGAAATTCAAACCAATCGGGTGTGGTTGGTTGGTTGTTTGGGGTTTAATGGCGCAAGAGCCATTTTTGGCTAAACTGCGCCAATCAAATTCAACACAGTTGTACTAAAATTTTGAAAAACAATGAAAATGTGAAAAGAAAATTGTTCGAAATGATTCAGATGGAAAAAAGCAAAAAAACAAGTTTAAAAGGTCTACATGTTCATAAAAAACCCAATGGTCTTTAAAAAGTTAAAAATGTACCAATCGGGTGTGACTTTGACGGTGACGTAGATTGCCAAGAATGGCACAATGTAGTTCGCAAAAAATGCCGCGATCGGCGCCAAAAGTTAAAACACATAAATCCATTTAATCCGAAATTCACTTGTCGAGGAACATGGCCGGTAATTTGAAAACTGTGTGGAATTTGAAAAAAGAGTCGGCTTTCATTGATTTAGTCAGTGAAAGAGCGGCTCTGTGGAATCCTGTCCACGCAAATTACAGCAAGAAAACATTAAGGCAGGCATTGTACGAAGAAATAAGGAATGAAATGATACTAAGATGGCCAGAAGATGCTACACTATTAACAGGAGATAAATATAATTTTATTCTTTATTTCTTCACACGAATATGTTTTGTATATAGTATGTTCCAAATATGCAGCATGTTATCACATAAAGATATATGTTTCGATTTAACTTTCTGCTTTATTTATATTGTAAATAATAGTTTATTGTCTGCAATCTTTATCAGCATTAGTTGATATAAACTCTGATTGTGTTCGAATACCTTTCAATTTTTTTTCACTCATATTACTTAGTTGAAATTTTGTATCTGCATATCTGAAGCATGTTATAAACATATTGTGTAACATATTTTCAATTTTGTCATGTTCTGTGTACTATTGAATGTTATTTTTAAATAAATAAACCAACATTTGTGTCAATCCCAGTTAATATTTAAGAAAGATATGGAAAGTATGTAAACATAAAAAAAAAACCTTATGCAGTTTATTTATAATTCCTGTATTGAACTTTCCACAGAGAGTTATCATATGTTAAATCATTCGGTTTAAGTATGTGTTACTGAAATTTGTAAAAAGCATTAATAATCATTATTTTGTATATTTATGAAACATTATATAAGAGTAAATATTGTTATATATAGACATTGTACCTATACTTGTAATGATAAAACTGTTTGATACAGAGCTTTTGAATTTGCTGAAAAAATGCTATGAACCGATTGAAAGAACAGGGTCTAATTTTTTCTTATCAAATTGCATATAATTTTTTTGTCTGATTTTTAGATGAACTTTTCAGTATCTTGTTCATTTTTATATCTATTTTCCTAATAATTGTGAATAATTCTAACATTATATAAAAGTTTCAAGAAAGTTCTTTTTCTTTGATGTTTTTTATAACATGGACATATACATGCTGTGAAAACGATATGATTTTATTCTCTTTAAAGCCTTATTTGCATTTCTTTTTACAATATATTTAGTAAAATCCTCATAAATTAGCTTAGCTTGTCATGTATTTTTCATAATATAAATTCTTTCAAAATAAATCTTTTAGTAAATCATTATTTCAAGTAAAATAATGGGAAAATATCTTTTGGGGGATTTATTTAAAATAAATATTTTATGTTCATTTATTAATACTCAATTTGCATTTCAAACATTTTTAGTTTCTTCTAAACTATGTAATATGTGTTTTCTCTTGGTACTAAATTTATCTGAATTTCTTCTAGGAGTACTACGCAAGAAGTTTAAAACCCTGCGATCATATTTCCAAAGGGAGGAAAGAAAACTGAAGCTTGCCTCAGGTTCAGCAGGATTGGAGCTTGCACCCAAATGGGTTCATTTCCAACGGATGCTGTTCCTGAAGGACACTGCAATTGTTGGCCAGTCAGAGTCGAATCTGGATGTCTCGACTTTGGAACCAATGGGCCAACTTGAGGAGTCCAATTTAACTGTAAGTATTAATTTTTTTTAAAAAAATTTATATGAGACTTCAACTATTCAATAAAGGAATATTCTGTGTGTTCAGGATATGCATGTATTTCATTCAATTTACGACTTACAATTTCGAAGGAAATCTGAATAACATTTGCATTTTTCAAACTGAATTAGTGTGCTAATTTTTTTGCTTGAAAAAAAATCAGAAAAATTTGGGTAACTTTCCTAGAGAAAGTAGGTAAATGCCGATTGTACAATCAGTAATTTGTAAATTAAAATTTATTTGGCTGATTTTTATCATATCAAGAAGGACCACATTGCCGAATTATTAATTTGTAGTAGAGGAAGATACAGTTTCAAGAAAGGAAGAATACGCCTTATCTCCAGACAGAGTTGACCGATGTCTTTTCTTTTTGCATGGACAATTGTGTTTATTTAAAAATAACCATTCATTATGTGATTGATAACCTTCAGTCAAATAGTGTAATTACTTTGGTCTGGTTTTTTTAGATTTCCGACAGCCAACAAGAGACGGATGATTGTGGTGATGATGATGTAATTCCTCAGCCTGGGACAAGTTTTGAGCACGAGCCCAGCACAAATCAGAGCTGCAAAACCACCAAATTGATCTCTGCCCGCTACTATGACGAATGTCCTCCCTGGAAAAGAAGGAAACTTGCCAACACTGGGGAGGATGTAA
>BGPR01006177.1:56394-83506 GCA_013235015.1 Araneus ventricosus | reverse complement strand
TCCCGGCGGTTGACACTAAATTGAGAGATTTAAGATGTTCCCTACGAAAATTTGAAATTGAAATAATTAGCGGAGCTGTGAAACGTGTTTTAAAGACGGTAAACAGTAGAGTTCTTGAAAAACACAATCTGCAAAGGACATTAAATATATTTTCAAACGGTGGCTGTAAAAAATGAAAATAAGGAAATTATTTACAGAATCTTCGTACTTTCTATGTCCCGATTCCAAAACAGAAGCTTTATTTAAAGCTTATTTGGTGTTGGAAAACTCTGCTTGTGCCATTTCGGAAGCATTATCGAAAAATCGGGGTAATATTGTCATATCAGCTAGAAGTGCACTTGTTTCCGCATTTCAATTTCTACAGTTTCAACCTTCTCTGGAACAAATAATGTCACTGGTCGACTATTATCAAGCGCAACTACAACACATGGGAGTTAAAAATGTTGTTGTTTTAGATTTCAGACCTAGCATTATGCGTCATGACGAACACGTCATGACTGGATATAATCGAATGCGTGAACGAGCGAGACCTTACGAACTGAATTTTTTCAACTCGTTTGAAAAGTATAAATGTTTTTTTCAACTTGCCGAGCTGAATAAATATCCCATGATTCGAGAATTGCAGAAACGTAGTCACATTTTTCAATACGAGACACTAGTTTTCAAACTTCAATATCCAAAATTATTGTCAAGTTTTGGGTCTCATTACGGAACGAGGACGAGAATTGATCCGTGTTGAAATAAAGATGCAGTCTGATTCGTGTTGGAACGTTCGAGATTTGGTTATTTTGACGCGAGTAGTTGCTCCTCTCCTCATGCAACACGAACCTGATCAAGTATTTCCGACATGGCAAGTAGCTCTTGATCGACATCGTCGAAACAACCGACATCACCCAGAATTTTTCGAATGGTTAGGTTCCATGACCATTTTGGACAAACAAGAAATGTTTTGCGACCTCTTGTCGTGTTTTCTCACCGGTCAATGGAAACGAGGTAATTTGGATTGGAAAATTGACGAAGCGGCCAACATTTGCAGACGATGGCAAAATTGGGAAATTGTAAATTCTTTATACAAGGGAGAGTACACAGTCACCAACAAGGAAACCAAACTGCGTTGGCCGTTGAACAAATTTGATCACGAAAAGGAATGGCTCATTTTATGGGTACAAGCTTTATTGACGCGTCGTGTATCAATGGATACATTTATTGAAGGACTGTACGGCTTTGACAGTATTCATTACTATGTACAAGATCTCATGTGGCACCAATCTAGCGTCATTGAAATGGCAAAAAAGCTATTTCCCGACAATCGAGAATTGACGCAACGATGTGAAGTTCACGATTTCGACAAATGGGATGCTTTTATGGTGACGGCGTACACATTAAAGTTTATATTTCAAGTTGAGATTGTGCCAATTGTAAAAATCAGCGAACTTGATGAAAAAACTTTACAATCGATTGTATTGAGAGCCAATGATCAAGAATCAAAATTGACGGAACCAAGGATGCCCGAACTTTGAGAGATTTAATATATATATATATATATATATATATATATATATATATAAGAAAACAAGAAAAACACGTTATAAAAGAAAAAAAAAAATAATAATAAAAAGGAACAAAAACGCCAACGTCCGGGACGCGTCATCAGCAAGGGAAATCAGGAACGGGCGCAAGCAAAAAATTCGGTGCATTTGTGAAGTTTTTTCCTCATATTTAAATCTTTTATAGAATCTATTTTTTCTAAAGTTTTCTTCTTTTGAATTGCATTTGTTTCTGGTTTTGTTTATTTTTGTATATGTTTGTATATATATATATATATATGGAAGGGTATATAAAGGCGAGCGACTTCACCACAAGCTCATATCAACTCAACTACCCCACCTGCAAACATCTCCAATCTTTGGCTCCGACATCACCGATAAACAACCATGTACTATAAACGTTTCTGCCGCAGCGATATAGATTCCAAACTCTCCATCGAAATCAACACTCACGATCAATATCGTCAAATTTTAAATGTTTTCGACAATGACATTTTTCTTATACGCGGTCGAGAAGGTGTCGACGTGTTACAATCCGTCATTCCAGATTGCACCCAAATGGATCACGATGCCGATCGAGATTTATATTATATTCACGTCGATACGTGGCCTCATCTCAAAGACATGTGTTTGAAATATGCTCCGAAAAAACCTTATTGGATAAAATACGTTGACGAAGAAGGCGACGACCTGTTTGAATATCACCTCGACACGTATTCAATATTTCGTCCATCCACCGTGCTTTCGATTGACGGTGCCAACACGTCGAGGCATGGAATTGATTAAATTGTTAAAGTAGTCTTGCGGCAACGAGTCGAATGCAAATTGAATATTTTCCCATAATTGATTTCGATTCGAAATTCCAGATTCCCTCGTTCTCAATTCGATGCGGCGCACGAGTTCTGCCCATATATTTTCAACTGGATTCATATCGGGCCCTTTTACGGGCCAGTCTCGCATGACATTAATATTATGTTCATTTAACCAGGTATCCGTTAGACGACTCGTGTGAATCGAAGACAAGTCTTGCATAAAGATTAAATCCTCTTCCGATAGCGTGTGTTCGATGGTCGGTAAAATACGAGACGTGTAATACTGGGCATTGAGCGTGCGTTGTTCAATTCGATGAATTTCGCGCAGGGCCCCTTGTCCACCAAATGCCATCCAGACACAAAGGGTCAGCCGTTGTCCTGCAATATTCGACGACGGAACGATATACTGATCGTCGTATCTATCACTGCCTCGTTTGGGGCGATAGACTCGCAATGCTCCTCGACTCGATGCTCGAAATATTTTTTCGTCCGAGAACACGACACGATGCCATGCGTCAACAGACCAGTGAAGGTGATTTAACGCAAACGATTGACGCATTTGTCGATGAAATGGTTGCAAAAATGGTTTTCGAGCGGGAACGCGGCATTTTAAACCTTTCCCTTGGAGTCGATTACGAACTGTTTGAATGCAACATTCAGGAGCGTGTTCGTGTCTCAAATCGACTGCCGTCAAAAAAGGATTTTGAAGAGATGCCTGGTAAATGACTTGGTCGGTTTCGGGTCTAGTTTTTCGAGGGCGACCAGACTTTGTAGTGGCACGTTTTCCGCGACGAGAAACCCAATAATGGACTGTGGAAACGGAGAGATCCAATCTGTGAGCAATTTCACGTTCCGTTAAATGGTCTTGGTCTGCTAATTGAAAAATTTCGTGTCTGTACTCCATTCTTTAATTTCGAAAGATGAATAAAGGATATGGGAGGAATCGATAGCAAGCCTGAACCACGACCCAGATACACGAGTCGACATCCAAAAGTCAACGAAATATTAAAAAATATTCCGAATGAAATGGTGGATGAAACCTTGGTTCGTAACATTGAGGCCGCTTACGAGCGAGCAACTCGATTTTCGACGGCTCATTCAGACATTCCAGCGGAGCCTTTGGTACCGATAGATGAATAAACAAGGAGGAAAAAAAATGGAAAATTCAATTTTAATTTACTGTACCACATGTAAGAAACAAACTGAAACTTGTCAAGTGATGGAGACCATGTCACGCAAGTCCCAACCCATGCGTCAAGGGCTTTGCGACATTTGCAAGAAGCGAAAGAGTACATTTCTTTCCAAAAAGAAGGATTGAAAAAAAAAAATTTTCAAAGGGTATATAAGGACGCTAGCCTACCTCACGCTCTTTTATACCCATTAAAAACAATTTTTTTAATTGGCACGGTTCCAAAAAATTGTAAAACTTTTTTACATTACGTCTATGGAGACAACTGTGAAATGAACCAGTAGCCTCGTTTCACAGTCGTTGGTGTGTCTACAAAATTTCACAACTGGCACCACCAGCCTTTTCTTCGTCTTTTTTCACGGTTTGGTTTTCTCTCAATTGCTCTTTTTTACTCTCTTTGTATCCTCTGATCCGTTTCACCTTGTTCAATTTCACAAAATGCGCCGCTTGTACCAACATTTGTGCTATAGTCTCTCCCGGAAAAATCTCGACTTGCTCCTCTGACATATTATAGAGATTGATACAAATTTCATCTCGATTTCGTGAATCGATTAGCATCGTTTCAACTTTGAGTTTATTGCAAAGATTTCCCAAAGACTTGTCTACAATCCATGCTGTCATACCTTTGGGTAACTTGAAAACAACGTGCGTATTAATCTTCACCCATTCTCCGGCTGGAATTGTCATTCCAACTCCCCTGGATGGGAAATGCAAATTAATGAAAGGGGATTCCGTATTGGAAACGGATGGTTCAATCGCAATCGGTCGAGTGAGTTTGTAATGCACTTGCTTAAGAACATTCTTTGGTTCCTTTCTACTGCAAGGTTTTACTGACTTTTCGTTCTTGGATGATTTCTTTTTAGGCGTATAATTGTGGGAACCAGATGCAGGACGACGAACAAAAGACATTCTATTTTCCATGTGAGCGTTTGGTTGGTAAGGCATATAGTCGGGATATTCATACCAGTTTTGCTGATGAGGCATGTAGTCGGAATACTGAGACCAGTTTGGTTGGTAAGGCATGTAATTGGAATATTGAGGCCACTGTTGTTGACGAGGCATGTAGTTGTGGTAATAAGGATTGAAATAATTATGACGCCAGTCTGGATAACGAGGCTCCCAGTCGAAATATTGATGACAATGTCCCCATCCATAGGGGTTGTAAGTAAATGGTCTACCGGCAAAATTCATTTCGAATGTATCAACGAAGGAAGTAAGCAGTCCAATGTAGTTTGTCCAATGTAGTTTGAAGTAGTAATGAGCTTTTACGAGAGGATCAGCTCTTTTATACCCATCAAAAAAAAGTTTTTTTTAAAGCCTTGAATGTTATCAAGCTATTCACAAATTTCATCCCAAGAATAAAGAGCGATTGCATGTCTACGAGCCTCTTGCTCGGCATCCTTCTTTCCACCCAAATACACCACTTGACCCGGCGGCATGTCTGGCTCTAAATACATAAACACGTCCATATCATAAGTTCCAATTATTGGGGTTGGAGAATCAGCATGTCTTTTCAATATCGTCTCGTAAAAATCTCCAGCCACGAAATTTGCCAAGTCGTTGAGAGGCTTTCGAAAGGTTTTTCTGTTTGAATCATATTGGTTTTCGTCGTCTTGGAAACCGCTCAATGGCCAAGTCGTAAGATTTTTCACGACATCTTGGTAGGTGAAAGAGGTTAAGGAGTCTTGTGTCGGCAAAACGACAAACGTTTCGTTCATACCCTTGGTAGATGCAAACACAATACGTTTTGGAATATAATCTCCGTCGTACCAGATCCATTCAATCGTGGAGACATAATCAACAGTCATGGTTGCAGAGTTTGGATGATTACTGTAAAAGCCAAGTGAAATTTTTCGAATGAGTTGAAGCTGTAAGCTTACTCCTTTTATACCCAGTGAAAAAAATGTTTGTCCTGCCACGAGGATTAACGCAAATTGTTCTTATACGACATGTGCTGTTTTCAATTCAGGAAAGGTTACATCACTTTGTTTTCTTCAAAGACTTGAACAAATCCATTAATTTGTGCTAGTATTTCTTTGTCGATGGTTTCGATAAAAGAAACTAAAGCTTTTCTGAATAAGCTGCTTTCGTAATCTCTCATGAAATGTTGCAATTTTTCAAAGGCCCGCACATGTTTATCAAATTCCGAAGAAGATTGAAATGCGGGTTGAAACAAAACTTTGATGTATTCTTCCATGATATATTTCATAGGTTCGTTGTCAGCAGATTGTGAATACGATTTGTGCTTTGTTTGATGTATCAAATAACGGGATTCCCATCTATTTTCTAAAATATCGGGATACATATCACGTAGAAATTTTCTATCTCGAAAAAATAACAAGAAATGAATCTTTTGTAAAACGTCTGACATGCTTTTCAAATGAGTCGTGTCAATCTGGTCGAAATACCTTTTCAAATCTAACAGTTCGAGAGCATAGATTCTCAGAGATTGAATATATATTTCTCGGTCGGATAAATTGGAGAACATATCTGGATACACCCTTTTCGTTTCGGCTTCCGACACGGGTGGTTTCAAAACTAAAGGTTTTGCCTTAATCTTGTCGAACAAATCTTTAATCTTGCCCAAATGAATACGACAGTCGTTGCATATAGTCAATTTCGAATGGTTCTTTTCTTTACACAGCGCACATTTCGTATGCCAATTTTGGCAACATGGGCATGTTTTCGAATAGTTTTTCGTCCATAAATCCACACACTCGATATGAATTTTATGATTGCATCCTAATTTGTAATATTGTTCTTTATCCACGACTCGTAAACAAATTGGACATGTTGGAGTATCGGTCGAATCATTTGTAAATTGCAACGCCATGATAAAGAAGAAACGTGGATGACTCGATGAATTTCGTGCCGTCGATGATGCGTTATAGTCCCGGAGATGATTGTGTCGTTTATCGGTGATGTTGGAGCCAAAGATGTGAGATGTTTGCAGGTGGGGTGGTTGTAACGAAATGAGCTGATGACTGAGGCTGGTGGCCTTTTATACCCTTGAAAAAAACTTTTTTTCAGAGTTTTATAGATTTTCCTTTTTCAGAGTTATAGATTTTCCTTTTTCAGTGTCCTTGGGCTCCACAGATTTCGTACACATCTCAGCAAACACAATCTTTTTGATTTTATCGTAAAATGCCGGAGAAAGCCATGGTGCTAAACTTAAGTAACAATCTATTGGTAAATACGTTCCACATATGATTTCATTGTAAATTTCATCTTTTTCTCCCGTTTCTACTTGGAAAACTTTCAAATTGTTTTTCTTGCATATATAATTAACGAGTTTCTTTGATTGTTTCATTTTCAACCAATCGTCCAATTTTCTCCCAACGTCACGGCATAATTTCGTCGCATTGAAAGTTCCAGTATTTTTGTCGACGACAATAATGAAATCTCCATACAAACAATACCAATACTGGTCTATAATTTGCTTGTAACACATGTCATTCACTGATGAATCCATCCCCTTTATTATCGTTCTCTTGTAGATTGAATAAAACTTCTTGCATGGATGGATCCAATCTGGAAATTTCCAATGAAATTTTACATTCCGTTTCACACTTTGGACATGTGGAGTGTTTCACGCTGCAATCAAAATGAAAAGGTGTCGAACGACAGCAAAATCTTCTAAACCATTGATCTAGTTTCACAATGTTGTTACAAATGCCACACCTTGGCAATTTCTGATACGTTTTTTCAACTAACGTTCCCCACGTCAGGCGCCTACATTCCAAACACCTATAACATTCCACTCGTTCTTCAAAAATATGATCATCTGGTGAATGTTTTTCCAATGACTCAATGTCCTCATCGTGAAACGTTAATACGGCTTCATGACATTTCTTGCAATACAAATAATCGTATTTGTCGTATTCCCTGGAAGGTGCGTTCCGAAGACACTGTCCCATGTCGGGGGAAAAAGATTCGTCTCTGGGTTTTAAATTCTCGCGAATAAGTTTGATGGAATGTTTATGACTGGGAGCCCTCTTGAAGTAATGACAATTAAACTGACAAGTAACACAATGATGATTAAATAGATGCTCCACCTTTAACGAGGAAGGAGAAAAAGTGACCAATTTATGAGGAATCCAGTGACAAGATTGACATTGAAGATTATCCGTCAGAGTGTACAATTCATATCCAGAAAAACATTTCTTTTGAATGGGTTTTAAACATACGGGACACGTTTTATTTTCCCGCTTGAGTTGTTTGATGTATTCCTTGTCAAAGGAGTGGCCACAATAAAGCTCATAAGGAACTTGTGTGGAAGGTTTTTGCTTCTGTTGCGGGGCATAGAACAAGTTATCCATGTTTATGCCAACATGCGTAGTTATGAAGAAGTCTTGCCGTTGATGATGCGTTAAGTCCAGGAAAGAATGATGTCGTTTATCGTTGATGTTGGAGCCAAAGATTGGAGATGTTTGCAGGTAGGGTGGTCGATGTGAAATGAAGCTGTGGACTAGGCTAGCGTCCTTATATACCCATAAAAAATTTTTTTCAAAGGGTATTTGTCGTTTTCAATGTGTCGCCATAGACCATAATGTTAGAGAAAATGGACTTGCTTGGAACTGTATCTTGCTTGGAACTACGAAAATTTAGTTCTTGCCAAGTTTTCAATATCGTAAATAAATTCTCGTTCTCCATAATTGTTAATTAATTTTATTTCATTATAAGACACACAGATATTTTCAATTTTTTCTTTCATCCTGTTGAACAGATTAATGGCATTTGGATCATATTTTAATTCAAAAATAATTTCCATGTTGGGATATTTTAGTCGTAACCGAGAAATTCTCGTTTCATAATTCAGTTTTTGAGTTCGTATAACATAATAAGGATATTTGGATTTCTTGTTATTTTTTCTAATTAAAGCAAAGATATGACGTTTGTTCCTGCTCAAAGTTTTCGGTGCAATGTCCTCTTTGACTTTTTCAAATTTTTCATTTTCAGATTTCAATCGATTCATTTCATTTTCCATTCCTTCCAATATTTTAGTATGAGCGTTAATACAACTTGATTGAATATTTTGATATATTTTATTATGTAAATCAACAGAAATCCACATTGCTAAATTTAAAATTAATTCCTTTGGTAAATACGTTCCAGAAATGATTTGAACGAAAATTTCATTATTTCCTCCCGTTTTTCTTTCTATAAAATTGGAATTTCTTCTAATTAATTCCTTCGATTCTTTGTTTTTCAACCAACTTTTAAATCATTTCCCATGAGCTTTGCAAAATTTAGTCGCATTAAAACAATCAGTTTCTTTATTTATGATTAACGTAAAATCACTAAAGAAACCATAAAAATAATGATCTTGGATATGTTCATAATGTATATCCTTAAAAAACAAGTCCATAGTTTCTGAAGCCATGCGAAGCGTGTAACCACAATAAAGTACCGTGAGTCCACCGTAATGCGTCGATGTATTTACGAAAGATTTTCACTACACGTGCAGAGTTCAAAATATATAGGGTGCCGTATAATTTCGTAGATGCGAGCGATATTCGATGTTTGCCGGGTGAAGTATGGATCGTGATATGAGATTGTGACCAAACCGAAAGGCCTTTTATAGACGCCACCAACCAATCAAATTATGCGTCAAATGAATAGACTTGAAGAAAAATCTTGCCGTCGATGATGCGTTAAGGTTCCGGAAAGAATTGCACAGTTTATCGGTGATGTTGGAAAAAAAGATTGGAGATGCTTGCAGGTAGGGTGGTCGTGATGAAATGAAGCTGTGGCTCAAGCTATCGTCCTTATATACCCTTTGAAAAAAAAGTTTTTTTTTATTAAGGGTATTTGTCGTTTTCAATGAGTCGCCATAGACCATAATGTTAGAGAAAATGGACTTGCTTGGAACTACGAAAATTTTGTTCTTGCCAAGTTTTGAATATCGTAAATAAATTCTCGTTCTCCATAATTGTTAATTAATTTTATTTCATTATAAGACACACAGATATTTTCAATTTTTTCTTTCATCCTGTTGAACAGATTAATGGCATTTGGATCATATTTTAATTCAAAAATAATTTCCAAGTTGGGATATTTTAGTCGTAACCGAGAAATTCTCTTTTCATAATTCAGTTTTTGAGTTCGTATAACATAATAAGGATATTTGGATTTCTTGTTATTTTTTCTAATTAAAGCAAAGATATGACGTTTGTTCCTGCTCAAAGTTTTCGGTGCAATGTCCTCTTTGACTTTTTCAAATTTTTCATTTTCAGATTTCAATCGATTCATTTCATTCTATTTTAGTAAGTCATCGTCCTTATATACCCTTTGAAAAAAAATTTTTTTCAATGGTATCATTATTCTGTCATGGTGTTCAAGTTTTAATTTGCAAATTGCTCTCAGCTCTCTAACAAATTGCTCTTCCGTGTAACCATTCAATAATTTCACATTGTTATAATGCACTTTGATGTTTACAAATCGTTCTTTTATTTTATTAAACAAATTTATCGAATTGGGCTGTACTCCAATTCAAAAATGACTTCCATATCAGGAAATTTGTGGCTTCATCCTTCTCATATTATTCTTGTAATTTGCTTGTTGCGTTCTTATTACATAAATGGAATAATCAGAAATGGAGCTATTTGTTCTTATCAAAGCAAAAATGTGAAGCTTTTCCGTATCGATAATTTTGAAATGTCGATATCTCTCATTTTTCAATTTCAGTTTTTCATTTGTTAAAATCAATCGTTGATTTTTTAATCTTAGTTGTTCCAGTTCGCAATCTTCTCTTTGTATTTGTTCCAACAACTGACCCACATCGTTTTTATATCTTTCTTTAAGCTCGTATAGTTTATTTGATTTGATAATTTTAAGGACTTTATAATAAAAGTCCGGAGAAATCCATAACGCTAACCTTGAAATTAATTCCTCTGGTAAATACATTCCAGAAATGATTTGTATGTCAATTTCGTTTTTTACTCCCGTTTTTTCTTCGATAAAATCTTGGTTTGCCTGTAAACCAACATTTTTATTGCGATAATATTCGATTAGTTTCTTTGCTTCTTTGTTTTCAAACCAATTTTCAAATCTTTTCCCACCTTCCTGGCACAATTTCGTCGCATTAAAGTGTCCAGTATTTCGATTAATGATGAGCTTGAAATCTCCAAACAGACCATACCAATACTCGTCACGGATTTGCTCGTAAAAACATCGCTCAATAACATATCCATCATTCTCTTTATTTATTAAAAAATTACAATTATCACTACAAACTATATCATTATCCAAAGAAGTAGCACTATCGTCCATGATATATTGAAAACAACCAATTTGCAATTGCCACACAGGCCATCACGGTGATTCCATACCACATTCTCCTCGAAAAATCCTCAATTGTCTTTCTTCGATTCAGCTGACACAAAAATATCGAGGTGGATTCTTTGGCAACTTCCTTAATGTAATCTCGTCGTTCGGGGAATCTATCGTATTCGCTACGAAGCTCCATCATCAATACGAGAAGCGAATACGATTCTCTCTTGTAATCGACATTGTCAACCGGCATGAAGCATTTAATCAAACTCTGCACATTGACACGATTGTCCCAATCAAATCTCCTAATCCTGGCGCATGATGTTATTTGAGTCCAAAACGTTTCGCTAAAGTCACTGTCCGTCAACGTCAATATGCGTTCGACCCAGTCAGAACTCTGTTCTTGCTGTTCGTCCAGCGACAATTTTTCCAAGGGCAAGCGGTACTTGTCGAGAACTTGTTGGTGTAATTTTATCCATATGTGGACAGAGATGAACAAGTTTACGGACGGGTTCATTGTCTTGCTCGTACGTCTCGTTGGCAGCAGCAGATATCGTTTGATGAATGAATCGTTGAGAGAGATGTTTGCTGGTGAGGTGGTTGATGTAAAATGAAGCTGTGGCCCAAGCTACTATCTATATATATATATATATATATATATATACCCTTTAAAATTTCTTTTTTCATATATTGATAATACTAGGGATCCAAAGCAGTAAATACACGGTCCATGGGGATATCGGACACAAAGACAAAACTATAGCTGTTAAAAATAGTTTTCCAAAGTTCCATTCTTGATTTCCAATCATACGTTTCAATTTCATATTTTCAAGTTGGATGTTGCTCAGGTCCATTTGCAAAGAATTAAGTATCTTTTCCATCGTATATATTTGGTATTTCATTATCCTGTTTTTTACTTCCAACTCGGAAAATGTAGATTTCCACATAGCATCGGCAGACATCTTGATGCTGTTAACTCCTGTTTCTCGTGGATAAACAATCTTGAATTGCGTAATCGTTGCGAATGTGTCGTGCTTAACGTCAAAGTTTGGCAGCAACAGATATGGATTGAATCGTGGAGAGAGATGTTACCAGGTGTGGTGGTCAATGCGAAATGAAGCTGTGTCCCAAGCTATCGCCTTTATATAGTGGTGAAAAAAAAGGTTTTTTTTCAAGACTTGTTCATTTTTCCAACTTGTTCATTTTCACAAGACTCGCTTCATTTTCTATATTTCAACTCCATCGCCATGGTTCTCGCTTCCATGGCCGGGCAAGCATACGGTATCAATCTCCCGTGTCTATGCCTGCATCCGAGTATCGGCGTGTCTCTAAACCTGGGCCTGACGTTGACGACGTTGGGAAACCCACACTGGTCTCGAAAGAATCGTCTCTGCCCTTCGGACCTGACTCCGATCGTGACCGTCTCGTCTCCGATCATCCTTTTCACATCGCTTCTCCAGCTCCACTCGTCCGTCTCGACGACTCTTCTGGGCGAGACGAGATCCCTCTCGTCCAACCGGAACCTCGCGTCGAGTCGATCTGCATTTCGCCTCAAACTCTTGTTGAGCGCGAGATCTCTGAGCGAGAATCGCGTCGTGTGCACGTCGTCGTTCCGAAATTTGGTTTGCAGAATATAGACCCTGCTCGGGTGCCTGACCTCGACGATGGCTATTTCGAGCGGCAGTCTTCCCTTTCCGTCTCTGATCCACGCGACTTTGGCCGTGTAGTCGACCCTCATGATTGAATTGTTGATGGCAAAGTGATGTATTGAATCGTCGATGTTGTTGAGAGAGATGTATTGAATCGTTGATGGCAAAGTGAAGAATGAGCTTGTGGCTCAAGCCGTCGTCTTTTATACATATTGAAAAA
Organism: Araneus ventricosus; assembly: GCA_013235015.1. Lineage (NCBI taxonomy): Eukaryota > Metazoa > Arthropoda > Arachnida > Araneae > Araneidae > Araneus > Araneus ventricosus. Next base: position 70,817 of record BGPR01006177.1, on the reverse strand, counting down.
AAACATATAAGTAGCCTATCGGTCACTCGTTTTTTTTTCAAATAATGTCTCATTTTTTGAATAATAGTTTTCAAATAACGTTTCATCTTTTGAATAATAGTTTTGGGTGATGGTTTTCAAAAATATTGCATCCAAACGGCCAATGCCAAACTGCAGGCTGCTGCTACCAGTGTCCATCGCACCACCTTCGCCATGCGTTTTCTCAACTCTTGCCTTCGATGCAGCATCCACAAGAACGACAACGCCGTAAAGATGGCAAAATATTTCACCACGCCCCGTCCCCTTTCCTCGTACATGCTTCGAAACTGCAACATCAGCAAGAGTAGCGTGTACGATTCCGTCTCGGCGTCCCCGTCTCGTCCCTGCGGCAAAACGGACTCTGCTATTTGGAGCGAATCGAACCTCTCGTGGAAGATGACTCGCTTCCTCCTTCGTGCGCTGCTTTCGACTCGTAATTGCACCTCTCGATCCACGTTGACCTCGGGCAGGGTCACAATCCTTTCGACCCATTGCGAGCATTCCTTCATCTGTTGGCTATACTCTAGCGTCTCCAGAGGCAAGCGGTACTCGTCCAGCCTCGCTCGATACCTCTCAAGGACAATGTAATCCGAGTCATCCAGATGGACAATCTCTCTTTCGGTGACCAGCTTTTTGCCGTGCGCATCGTAATACAACTTCATGATGCCTTTGTGAATGGATGCTCGTAGTCAGAGATGCTTGCAGGTGGGATGTCGTGTGTAGAATGAGCTGGACAAGACAAGACAAGATGGTGAGGGGCAATCTGCGTGGCGCAGCCGCGTCTTTCCCCTTTCTGAGCAGAAACTTGAAGTCCAGAACGAGATGTGAATTGGACAGAAGTCTGTTGATATCTGAATAACTCGCCTTCAGAGGCGAGACTGCTCGCTGAAATGAGCTGGACAGACAAGAGTGGCGCTTTATATACCCTCGAGATGAGGTCACGTGATGAAAAAAAAATTTTTCATCGTTGCGCCTCATCTGAGGGGTATTTGTCGTTTTCAATGTGTCGCCATAGACCATAATGTTAGAGAAAATGGACTTGCTTGAAACTCCAATCTTTGGCTACTACATCAACGATAATCATTCGCTCATCGAGCTCACGTTCAAATTTGCCATTTCCGTAATCGCCGATACAAGTTGTTCTTCTGTACATCCGTTCACTAATTGGATTCCATTGTAATGCACACGAATGTTTTCGACTTGCTGTTCCTTGATTCTGTTAAACAAGTTTACGGCATTGGGATTGTACGGCAATTCCAAAATAATTTCCAAATGGGGATGCTTTCGTTTCAACCGTCTTACGGTATTATCGTAATTCGACTTTTGAGTTCGTATTACATAAAAAGGATACTCTGAAGTTGCGTCGTTCATTTTTATCAATGCAAACGCTTGAAGTTTTTCCGTATCGACGGTTTTGAAAGCAATGTCTTCTTCGAAATGCCGATATCTTTCGTTTTCACGTTCCATTTGTTCATTTTTCAATCTCAGTCGTTCCATTTCGCTATCCATACGTTGAACTGTTTCTTGAAATTGGTGATTATCGCGTATATATCTTTCGTCAAACTGGCGTATACAATAAGATCTAGTGATTCTATACACTTTATCGTAAAAATCCTTTGAAATCCATGTCGCTACACCCAAGATTATTTCTTCGGGTAAATACGTTCCGGATATTATTCGATTGTAAATTTCATTTCCGTATCCATCAACCACTATCATGATCTCCGTAACCCCCTGCAGATCTCCAGGGGGTCTCTTCTGGCGATAATACTCGATTAATGTTTTCGAATCTTTGTTTCTCGACCAATCGCTGAAATTTTTTCCACCTTGCCGGCATAATTTCGTCGCATTAAAATATCCAGTATTTCTATCTATGATGAGTTTAAAATCACCAAACAGGCCATACCAATACTGATCTGCAATCTGCTCGTAACACACATCTCTTAGAGATTCCATTATTATCCCCTTTATTATAAGAGTTTTTTTTTTCAAATGACTGGCACCAGGATGTCTGGAGATACAATTCCAAGCAAGGTCATTTTCTCTAACATTATTGTCTATGGCGACACATTGAAAACGAAGGGGTCTTGTCGTTTTCAATGCGTCGCCATAGGCCATAATGTTAGAGAAAAGGACCTTGCGTGGAACCCGATGCCAGTCACGTGACACTGTCAAGTTTTGACGTCGCAACTCGTTATTTCAAAAGGGTCCACCGTTCTCTCGGTGTCATGAATTGCATTGCATTCTTCTTCAGATGATGATTCCTGAATTTCCCTCCACTTTCTTCTCGAGCAAAAGTCCAGCAAGTAGATATGCACGACATAATCGCCCGTCTTGTTTGGAGTCATATACCCTCTTAAATGGGGCTCGTACATTATGCGGATTTCCAATCTCATTTCACCACGAATGAAGGCTCGTACATCGTCTTTTGTTTTGATCGATATTATTTTGATTTTGGCACAATTCGTGATCGGCACCTCGTGTATATTATCCTCCAATACCCAAATCAGTTTAGTTTTTATGATATCATACCAATTTTTTGGTATATCTATAGACGAGTCACCCGTTTGAATTTTAAACGTATCGAAAACGACGACATCGCTCGAAATCATTTTTGTTTGAAGCAAGTCGCAGCAAGATTACAAGTCGATGTTGTCAGGTGGGGTGTCGGTTGTTGAATGAGCTTGTGGCCCAAGCGCGTGGCCTTTTATACCCTCCAGATGAGGTCACGTGATAAATGTTTTAAGGGTATTTGTCGTTTTAAATGTGTCGCCATAGACTATTATGTTAGAGAAAATGGACTTGCTTGGAACTGTATTTTCAGACGGATACTGCGACTCCCTCAGACGATAAAATTGTATTTCACAGTTGCTGTCGTAGACGTGTAACGTTCACAAAAGTGATTAGCTCAGATTTACACCACAATTTTTTCCCATCATTTTTAACATTACACGTCTACGGCAACAACTGTGAAACGCTGTATTTTTCATCTCAGAGGTTGTCACAGGATCCGTCAACAGATACAGTTCCCACCCAGTCCATTTTCTCTAACATGATGGTCTATGGCGACACATTGAAAATGAAGGGGTCTTGTCGTTTTCAATGCGTTGTCATAGGCCATAATGTTAGAGAAAATGACCTTGCGTGGAACTACATCTCCAGACTTCCAGGCGCCAGTCACGTGACAAGTTTCAACGATCCTCACAGGACATGGCATTCTCCTCACAAGACGTGGCAGTCTCCTCACAAGACATCTCCTCCTTTCTCAAGTCATCCAAGTCCATAGACACGTAGTAATCGTCCCTCATGACTGGAGTCATATGCCCTTCTTCGGGACAATCGTACATTATCGCGATTTCCAATTGAATTTGACCCCCAGCTCGTACATTGTCATTCGTTTTTATAAATATTATTCGAATTTCGGGACAATTCTCAAACGGTACGTAAGGATTATCCTCCAATTCCGCAATCAGCTTTGTTTTTATGCTTTCGAACCACTCTTCGGGTATATCTATAAACGTGTCAGCGCCACTGGTATGAATTGTAAAAGTATCAAACACGTTCTCTCGATGATCTCAAATGATCTGAAAAGGATCTCTCGAAATCATTTTTGAAGCAAGATTGATGTTGGATCGAACGATGTTGTCAGGTGAGGTGTCGGTCGTGGAATGAGCTTGTGGCCCAAGCCCGTGGCTTTACATACCTAGCAGATGAGGTCACGTGATGAAAAAAAATCATGTTTTCCCATGATAAAAAAAATTGAGGTGTCTGCGATTTATTTCGACGATGCTAAAGATGTTTGTAGATCTGATCAAAGATTTACATAGACGTTGCCAAAGATTTATTTAGACGACGCCAAAGATGTTTGCAATTTATTTCGTCAAAGATGTTTACTCACTCACATTTTTGATAATTCGCTTCAAATGCTCCACTTTTCGAATACGCACGCACGCCTTTCAACCCGGTTGCGCCGTCCACACTTTTTGGAAATCGACGCTCTCGTCGCACACCAACATCATGATTTGACGCACCTGGGAGTCTGCAGGATTGTTGCGCAAACACCAAAACGGCAACAATCTTTTCGCGAAACTCTTTCATTTCCTGCACGAACGCCCCAAACTCTGCAAATCTCACAAACACGAGATACCATTCGAGATCACCTTGCAAAAACCTCTGCACGATCGCGTCTATACCGCCCGTCCACATGTCGGGTTTTTCGAAAATGAAATAGTAAAACAAATCTTCTGTACGACAAGGCGTTTTGGCCTTTGGACGAGCGGATGCAGGCCTTGCGTCCATCGGTAAGTTGCGGCGAAACATTTCGGGAAGAAACGAATCGTCACCTGCTAAGTTGTATATCGAGAATGGATGAGCGGTCGTATACAAGGATCGTGGTCTGATGTCTCGCCTTTCGTCTATCGGTGAGATGCCTTGGGTCATTTCTTCACGGCGTAAAAGGCCCCCAAACATGATGCCCGATGGATTATCAAACGAATTCAATTCTTGCCTCGTCGGTGAGTTGCCGTAGGGTCCCCGAAACATGTTGTCAGGTGGGGTGGTGGTAACGAAATGAGCTCGTGAGCGTTCGTTGTGTCCTTTTATAACCCGTGAAAAAAAAAGTTTTTTTTTTAAATTTCATCTGTTGGTTTCATCGCATCTTTCGCTTATTTTGCTTCTTTTCATCACAGCTTCATTTCGATAAAGATACATGCGCAATCGCCTTTAACAATTGCAATTTATTTTTGATTTGTTTCAGATTTTTACCCAAATCATTATCATGCGTCGGACTCTTCACTTTGTCCTCCCAAATTCGTTTAAACGCACCGACAAACGGTTTATCGACCGCCACAATCATGTGACGTTACACTTTATATTCCGTCTCGTCCCTCTCCCCACCGTCTTCGCAACCGTCACATAAACACCAAAACGGTACAACGGTAAAGTGAGCCTGGTACTCTTTGAACGCCTCGACAAAATATACGAAAAGAAACGGGTTGATATACATCTGAAACCATTTAAATTGATCAAATTTCTGAAACATGCCACCGACTTCTTCTCCCAGTCCAGATTCTTTACTGAAACGAACCGAAGTGTGATGCTCCCATACCTCCGGGCGCTGGAAAACTGGATCGTAAAATCCAATTGCTTGCCATTCGGGAACTTTTGGGCGAGTGTTGATGGATGCTAACAAAGCAGCCCAATCGACATTATCCAACTCTTTACATGCTGGACTCCGAACGATCTCCCGATCCATGTCACATGGCCATTCCAATGTCGAGGCCACTGCCGAGAGAACGTTCTTGAACAGGAGTTAAGTTACTGGTAGTCATATTGGTAGCCGGAGATGAGATGTTTGCAGGTGAGATGTTGTATGTAGAATGAGCTCGTGGGCAGAGGTGGCGTCCTTTTATAGTCACAAATGATGAAACGTAACTTGGAAGACTCGATGTATTTGTAGTGTTTCTTGCCGTCGTTGATGTTTCAAGTCCCGGAAATGATTGTGCCGTTTATTATCGGTGATGTCGTAGCCAAAGATTGGAGATATTGTCAGGTGGGGTGGTCGTAACGAAATGAGCTGATGACCTAGGCTGGTGGCTTTATATACTCTTTGAAAAAAAAATTCAAGGTCATCTGTTTGGTTTGCGTTTTCACGAAGCGTATCGCTTGTCGATGATGGCCTGCATTCTTTTTTCAAGGTCACACATCTCCTCCGTCTATAAAGACACGTCGTTTTTTAATGTTGGGAAAACTTTTTTCACGTGCGTTTACAACCGCTGATGCGGGAAACATTGAAATAATCAGGTGGGAGAAAAGTCGGGAGCTCGTTTCGCGATCAGATCAGCCATTATTGCTAACGCATTCATGGGTAATATAACCTCCAATAACACTTTTTTTGATTCTGAAAATATGGAACTGACAACGCTCAATTTTGTATTTACAATGGTCAGCTCGGTTTTTAATGCGTCCCTTCCCTTTTCTATCATTCTTTTTTCACTTGCAACGTCTCGTGTTTCGTTTGCAACTCGGAATATTTAGATTCCCACCGAGCATTGATACGGGTTTTCATCTTTTCTTCCATTCGCTTGATTTGTTTCATCATATTTTGCTGCTTGCGCGACAACTTGTACATTTCATCTCGAATCGATCGAAGCGTGTTGCCCTTGCTAGCCTGATACGCGATCCACTCGTCGTCCGACAAGTCCAGTAAACTGGGATTCATTTTGAAATGCAGTAATTTTTCTCTGTGCAAATACAAACAAAAGTCGGTTTCCTCCTCGGTCGGTTCGTACCGTTTGTCCACGGGAATCACGCAGTTTAGAAATCGAAAACCCGTGATGCCGATCGGTACATTCCAACTCTGATAACGTCCACGCTTCACCGCATTTTGTTCCCAATCGACTACGTTCTTATTTTGATTTTGCTCCTCTAGCAATTTTTTAATTCCACCCTGAACCAATGGGCAAAGAAACGCTATGGCGTGATCGGACATTGGATGTAACAGGTGAAAATGACCCATACCGTCGCCCTCCAGGTCGTCTGGTATGCCACGATCGCAAGACGCTCTCGGTTGACTCACGTACACCATCGTTCGGAATAAATGATGCACGGTTTTGATGGGCACTCTCAACTTGGCCCTGTTATTTGAAATTCGCACTTTATACGTCAAATCATCTACGAAGGTACTCTCTTTTTCACAAGCCACGATCATGTGTCGATGCGTTTGGCGTTGCCCGTTTTCACCCTCTAAACCGTCGCACAAGCACCCGTATGACAACACGACGAATTGATCTCGAATCGGCGTCATTACACGCACGAACGCTTCGAAAGCAGTATGTTTCACCATCAAATGAAACCAATGCATATCGTCCTGCAAATATTTCATGACGATCGCGTACGCGTCTGGACCCAAACCGCAACGCGCATCAAACTTCACTCCACCAGGCGTCACCCACATGTCGGGTTTCTCAAAGACGGGTTCGTAAAAACCCACGTATTCGCTCGTTCTGTCTTTGACGCGACCGCACATGTCGCGAGGTCTCCACCAAGACTTTCGACATCGATCACCACACGTTGGGATATCGGAAGGTATTTCTGCTTCTATTTCGTCATACGTTCGAATGCGATGCGTATCTACAAAACTGTTTAAACATTTAATCAAGTGGTTTACGTTGCTTCGATGCGTTTTTTCACCACGTTTCCAACTGTGGTCCGAACAAAAAACGCACCGATTATAGGAACGTATGTGGTGTTGTTTGGATAGATGGTTGTCATAGAATTCCTTGAATGTCATCTCTTTCATACAGCAGGGGCAACGGATAGGAACGTTCGAATGGTTTTTCAAAAGCCTGTAAAATTTAGCTTCAGATATGTTGGTGAAAGAGCCAGAGATGCTTGCAGGTGGGTTGTGGTATGCAGAATGAGCTCGTGACCCGAGGTGGTGGCCTTTTGTAGACGCCCGTGGGGATCACGTGACCAGTATGAACCAATCACAAGCATGCATTTTTTTTTTACTTGGCATATCGCCAAGTTATACATTTCCATACATCATCCCCATACTTCTTACATTTGGATCACGTGACCAGAAACAACCAATCAGAAAAGCTTAAATGAAAACCATATAAAAAAGGGTCTTGTAATAGAATGTAGAAACCGTTTCGTTTTTCCTTTTCTACCTTATGGACATTTATAATTATTTTTTTTGATGACGTCATCATTTTATTTTTATTTTTTATTTCTCTTTTCTTTCGCCTCACCCTCTTCTTGAGCTCTTTCCTCGTTCATCACTTGCCATTTGGTCAAAAAGTGGTCACGTGACCTCTGATCTGTAGCTGATTTCGCGCCTGCTTCAACACATCTTCACTTATTGAAAAACTCTACTCAACGTGCCCCTGTAGTGCGTTTCACACAGTCGCTTTAAAATAATCCACCTCTCACCAAACCAATGTCGTTCTCGTCCATGGTACCAATATTGCGACAACTGTGAAACTCAGCGCCCTCCTAGTTTCACAGTCGAGAGACTACCATCGATGCAGTCGGTCAAAAAATGTATGAGCACAGGTACCCCTCTGGTTTTGAACCAAACCCCCTTTAGAGACGACGGTGCCCTGGGGGCGGCCACTGCCTCCTCTCGTCCTCGGACTCGTTTCAAACCACGTGGTTTTTGAATATTCTTCTCCTCAGATTCATAACACGGGAGGCGTTTTCTGAATATCCTCACACTCGCTGTTCGAGGCTTTCTGAAAACTCTCGTTCCCAGATTCTTAAAACGTAGTTTCAAATGGCTCTCGAGACGTAGTTTGAGGCTTTGGGGGTGGTTCCCGAAACTCTCGTTCTCAGACTCGTGAAACGTGGTTCGAGGGTCAACTCTTGTCCTCAGACTCACATGATTCATTTCAAAGACGATTTGCCATCGTTGTGGTCGCTGAAAACTCTCGTCCTAAGATTCATTTCAAACAGCTCATGCATAGAGCCGACTTGTGTAGGATACATTTCGATGGATCAAAGATGATTGTGCCATCCTCAGATTCATTTCAAACGACTCGAGCCGAATTTATATATATTAGAATACCAAAGTTAAAAGTATAAGTGAAATAAAGGTACAAGGTTTATCAGAAAAAAACTGCTTTAAATTTATGAGTTCTAAACGTTTTGAGGATTATTTGAAGTAAAAATTATGATTTCTAACCATTTTGAGCATTATTTCAAGTTAAAATTTATAATTTCTATCCATTTCTCAGCATTCTTTCAATTAAAAAATTATGATTTCAGCATTATTTCAAGTAAAAGAAATTATGATTTACACTAAGCATTCACTCCATACTCGAAAGAAACAAAAAGAGATATTATCAAACTTGTTTATTTACATAATAACATCAAAACATTTATACAAAAGAGTTGAAAAATATATACAATAGAGTTGAAAAATATATACAATAGAGTTGAAAAATATACACAATAGTCGTCAATCATTACATACATGTTTCAGGGTGTAAAGATTCTTGCAGTGCCGCAAGTTGTTTCTGCAACTCGGCAATTTGATGTTGTAAAGTCTCTATAGTTACTATCGAGCCTCATTACTCCAAATCCTCGGCGTGCCTTGCAGTAACGGGTGAAACTTGAGAAGCTGATCATGTAGCTTGAAACTAAACACAGTCACGTCCGTTAATTGTAAAAAGTAATCCTTGCTCCTGGGATGATTCAGAGTCGTCGGTGCCGGAGCCACAAGCTGCTCTGGAAACATGTTGTTGCTGCTGCTGTTGGCGAACGAACAGCTGGTGGTTGAAAGTGTCCCCTTTTTATATACACACTTGTGGCCGGATGGTTTGGAGCTGGCGTCGTCAGTGTACGAGCATATCAATTTCGTACCTAAAGAACCTTCGTACGCCTCCTCGTATCTCCAGCCACTTTACACAATTCGTGCTCAAACAGAACGTGCACAGCCTCAAATCGGGATCCGTCTCCCAGACTTTGACTGCCACCCTCGTCTTGAAAGGATTTTGATTTGCCCACTTTTCCAACTCCCTCGCCAATATATTATAGCTGAGGCGGTCGACGCAATACACACTTCGTGTCGACTTGGCAATATACCTCAAATCTTGCTCTAATGCCTGTTGCCAATGCTTTTCGGTTTTCCTTGATACCGTTTCGTATCCATTGGTCAATACATACTCGCCTTCTCTGAGTGCCAGAACGTGGTTGGTCGAGTGGTAAAAAATGCGTTCCTCTACAGGTTTAAAGGATTGCACCGGTTTCCACCCTTTGGTGCCCTGCCTCAGTGGTTCGTCTCTTTTAGGCGGTGGCACGTCTCTTTTAGGCGGTGGCTCGTCTCTTTTAGGTATCTTGACAAAGGAAGGTACCTTTAGCGGAGTCGAGGGGCGTGCTCGCACTGGAATCGGTTTCCTCTTGAGAGAAATTCTCGGATCTTTGGGCCGCAAGGAAGAAGAGGGTCTTTTAAATTTTCGTGGCGGCTCTGAAGGTTTCTCCTTTTTGCCAGAATCAGGAGGTTTGTTCAAAGCAGGTGGTTTGCAGTCATCCTCCTTGGCTTCACTACAATCTCAGACTTATGCGAGGCTGGCCCTGTTGAATGTAAGGCGCTCATGGCTCCGTTTGAATGATGTAAAGGAGTCTTCCTCTTATTGAATAAATCTGCACAAAAATGGTGCAAGTTTTAAAAATTCAAATGTGTTGTTTCTTTCTGTCCACAAAAAATGGGGAGAATGCAGAGGCCAAAAGAATTTTTTTCAGCTCATCACCGAGGTTGGTAGCGACACATTCAAATGGAGTTGAGAAACGTAGCCTTTTATATTAACGTTTTGTGATGATTGTAGCGAGAGATGATTGAAATGAATCTTTGGCCAATAGGGTGGATCGAAAATTCGAAATGTGGATAAAATAATCGGAATAGGGTGCAAAAGTTGTCTTTTAAGTGTACTAGCATACATGCAAAAAATTTTCAACTTTGTTCAATATCTTCCGTTGCCCCAAGACACTTAAATATTTGCAAAAAACGATTTTTATACAAATTTCGAATTAAAAATTAAAAATAAAAAATGTGTTAAAGAAAAACAATTTTACAGTGATAAACGTAGAAGAAAAGGTGAAGGAATGATAAAAAATTCCAACAAAAATTGGAAAATTATCGTAATGAAAAATATCGTGTTTGTTCGATATCACATTTTGTAAGTGTACAAATTTAGATACATATAAATGCCAAAAATACATGAAAATTCCACTTGTTGCGCGATTGTTTACAAAAGATCGAAGATTAGAAAGGAAAATGGTTATTGGAGGAGTGGACGTAATTGCGACTAAAAGAAAAAAGAAAAGGGAAAAAGAAAACAGATTGAAGACAAAAGAATAAAACTTAAAATGGTTAAAACTGATGCTGATGTTGCTCATGCTCAATCAATGGAGCTACTTGAGCTCAACACTATGTATTCCTCCACGTATACAGATACGGATGTAATTTCCTTGGAATATCAATCACAAAATCGTTTAGATTTCCCAACCTTAGCAAGGGAATGTGATCGATACTGAATTTCAGATAGAGAAGTTGCTTCATTTGCTTCAAGACATTGGAATTGTACACGAAGAAGAGACTTCGCATGTGGTAGATCACAATAAATTTTGTATACAGTGTACAAAGCTTTAAAATGCAGTTGCAGAGTCTGCTAAGTGCCTTGGTCTCTTTTAAACGGATTATATTTCGATGGGAGAAAAGACAACACAAAAGTGCTAATTAAGAAGGACACAAAGTACTACCCAAAGACCGCGAAGGAGGAGCATTATACTCCTATAAACGAATTTAACTCTGTGTATATCGGACATGTTAATGCTGCAACAGGAGGAGCTAAGGCCATAAAAGGAGCAATACTCAATTTTTTTTGTATCAAATAATATGCAATTAAATGGGCTAACATTGCAATTGGATATGATGGAACAAATGTTATTACGGGGCACAAGGGAGGTATTATTCGCTTGATGGAACTGGCCTCAATAGACCATTACAGCGTGCATTTGTTTGCTTCAAACAAATGAGTTACCTCTCCGTCATCTACTAAATTCTTTGGAATGTGCAACAACTTGTCCTAAAGAATTTTGTCGACCCAAATTGTAAAAAAACAAAATCCTGCGGGGAGCTACCTGTAGCTCCTTTTTCTTCAATAAGTGTGGAGAATATAGCAGATAATAGATAGAATGGTTCTCAGCAATGATCAGCAATATATATATATATATATATATATATATATATATATGATATTTGCCTAGCGATATCACGTGGTGAAAATTATTCTGACCTGGAATTAAGAAAGCCTGGTTCAGTTGCTCACTCAAGGTGGTTAACATTTGCAGGTAGAATTTTAAGGCTGTATGTGGTCACAGAAAAACCATCTGACAATCTTATTATTCTTGCAAGGTATATTATGAAGATATATGCAACCTGTTTGGTTCCATGTCAAGACAAAGCCCTCCATAACAGAAAGAGCGCGGCATATTTGGAGACTTATCTCATTTTCTAGATATTTGGAACCCAATTTAAGAAATATGACACTTTTACTCAACGAAATAGCTTCTTTTGTTATCCTGAAGATTTGCTATTTTCAATGCTCACAGATAACAGAGAGAATATAAGGTCTTCAGCACTACGAAAACTAATTTTTGCTAGAAATAAAAGCAGAGGATCATCAGAATAAGAATTTTTCAAGTACCAAAAAATAGATTTTAAAGCAAAGCATTATTTTGCACTTATTAACTGGCAACGAGTTGGACCTTTTGAACCACCTCTTTTGATAAATGTGCCATTTAAAGAAATTGAGCCCATGATAAGTTAGAAACACGGAAGAATGATCAAAATATCCATGCCATACCCAAGCTGTAGAAAGATGTTTTCGCTTAGTGTCTGAAGCGTTGAAAAGTGTATATGGAGAAGAGAAGAGACACGGCTTCATATTGAATAGAATACAATCAGGAAGTCTTATCAATTATTATAATACCAAAAAGGATTTCATCCTTTAGAAATATGCAAATCTTCAAACTAATAGAATTAAAAAATCTATGATGCAAGTTCACTTTTTATAAGTTTTGTGATTTATTGCTCTAACTATTAAATTTATTCTTCATGTATTATTATAAAATTATAATTATTTATAATTATACTTTAATACTTGAATAATCTGCCAATTTTTCAAATATTTTGCATTAATTCACAATTTTTAATAGATATTTGTAAAAATGTCAATTTTTAACTTTTTGGAGGGCGTTTGAGCCACCAGAACATATGAATGAATTTTAATAATAATAAAAAAACTAATATACTCAGAACAAAACTTTCTTACCCGGCGCTAAAGGTAATTTTGAAAATATTTTTTTATAAATTTAAAAAAAGGCATTTTTAATTATTTTTGGGGCACTTGGGGCATTGGAAGATATGAATGGATTTCAATAAAAAAATATACGTAAACTAATATACATAAGACACAAATTTCCCACCCCATGCCAAAAATAATTTCAAAACAAAACAAAAAAAATAAATTTTCATAAAAAAATTCAATTTTTAACTATATTTGAGGCGCTTGGGGCACCGGAGGATATAAATGAATTTCAATAAAAAAAATTATATAAACTAACATACTTAAGACACAACTTTCCCGCCCCATGCCAAAAATAATTTCCAAAAATTTTTTTTTCCTATACTTTTCAATCCACCCCATTGGCCAAGGCTGGTGGCCTTTCGTCTCTTGAAATATTGATGGTAGCCAGAAATGTAGCCTTTTATAATAACGTTTTGTGATGATTGTAGCGAGAGATGCTTGAAATGAAGCTTTGGCCAAGGCTGGTGGCCTTTAGTCTCTTGAAAACGTGATGGTAGCCAGAAAAGGTAGCCTGATCGTAGACTTTTGTAATAGATGAGATGCTTGAAAATGTTTTCGTAAAAAGTTGGAAATGTTTCAAAGTTTGTCGTCCATGTATTTTTCAAAGTTTGCCGTGGATGATGCGTCATGTCCCGTTGATGATTGAGTCATTTATCGGTGATGTCAGAGCCAAAGATTGGAGATGTTTGCAGGTGGGGTTGTCGAGATGAAATGAAGCTGTGGCCAAGGCTGGTGGCCTTTTATACCCTTTGAAAAAAAAATTTTTTTTTCAAAGGTCATGTGGGAGATGAATTTCTTAATCGTGAATTATATCACATGGTTCATATTTTGCAACTTTCCTATACGACAGAAAGACTTTGACGATTGCACATTTCCGATGACAAAAATCACAATTAAATTTCAACCTCGACGTATCAAAGTTTAGACACACCTTCATATGATTCGGTGCCAAATTTTTTAATCTCACTTAGTTTCCTTTGCAATACACGTTCACCACACTTTATTGGTTCAACACGTAAAGTACTCTTTCTTCCCATCCAGCGATCAGGGGTACCTTGAACCAAACCGTTCCCATCACGACCGCGACTTGTATGTTATCGATGCACACTGTCGCAAAGCCTAGCGGTGCGAATCGGGAATAAATTTGTATCGGTTCAGGCACCTTTTGGAGTTTGGGCGGAATCAATTGAGTTTCTTCGGGCGTCGGAACGAATGGAGAAGGTGCTTCTGTAGGCGTCGGAACGAAAGGAGAGTCATCAGGTGTTTCGTTAGATATATTAAACATTTCCGGAAGTTGATGCGATATGTCCTCCACATTTCGGATAACGTATTGATTTCAGCCATGGTCGAAGATGTTTGCAGGTGGGTGATTGAGAATGAAATGAAGCTGTGGCTGGGCTGTTGGCCTTTTGCTACCCAGCAAAAAAAAACAATTTTTCAAGGTCATGTGAGATGAATTTTGGAACAACCTCCTGATCATGGCAGCTATTATTCCTAACGTATTCGAGTGTTGTTCCATAAGCACTTTTTTTT
>BGPR01006177.1:0-31573 GCA_013235015.1 Araneus ventricosus | reverse complement strand
AACGAGAAACGTACTGCGCATGCGCAAACGTATGGCTAAATTATGGGGGCTTTGAAGATCCCATAGGCCATCCATATATGCAAGAATCAAGTCTGTAATGTGAATAGTTCTCGAGATGTAGCGAGAAATGTACTGCGCATGCGCAAACACATGTACCCCAACAGGCGCATGCGCAAACGTATGGCTAAAATAGGGAGGGGCTTTGAGGATCCCATGGGCCATCAAAGAATCAAGTCTCTACCCCCAGTGGTTCTCGAGACAGAACGAGAAATGTACTGCGCATGCGAAACGTATGGATAAAATATGGGGGGCTTTGAAGATCCCATGGGCCATCCAAGTATCGAGTCTGTAACGTGGATAGTTTTCGAGATGTAATGGGAAACGGACTGCGCATGCGTGATTGAGATGGTCCAGAAGCTTCGAGATGATCACGTGTAAAAAAAACTATCACGTGACCGCCATGGATGGGTATAAAAAGGCGACATTTTCACAGCCAGCTTCATTCGCTCGATCAACTCCGACCTGCAAACATCTCTCTTCATCACCTCTCTTCATCAACGAACAGTATCACCAAACTTTCAACGACTTTGAAAAAATGCACCAACGACTTTCAAAAAATTCCATCTTTTCTCACGAGATATAATTGAAAACGTATGACTCCTATTTATACCCTTTGAAAAAAAAATTTTCAAAGGGTATAAAAGGACGACGCTTTCGCAGTTAGCTTGAGATGCTCGACATACTCCCACCTGAAAACATCTCTCTTCATCAACGACTTGAAATTTATCACCAACGAAATTTATCAACGAAAATAAACACCGTGTGTGGATTCCAAAGGTTGAGGCACGTGGGAAATCAAATGGTTCGGTCGGCTAAGAGGAAAATCTGCGACGGAGTTTCGGTCGCTACTCAGTTTCCCCCCGTTGAGGAACGTCGTCTCTGAGCGCGGAAGCCTAGTCAATTCGCCTCTTAAAGAGCGGCAAGTACGCTATACGGGAATAGATCCACTTTGTGATCGCTGAGTGCGAAGCTTTTATCGAACCGTTTTTTCCCCGTGTCGTTCCTGAAGGGTTCATGCTGGTGACGACCCTAAGCATTCTGTGCTGGTATCCGAAATAGAAACCAGAACTACGCTGGGCCAGTACGAGAAGGCACGATTGTGGCAGGTTGTTTCATTTCATGAGGTTGGTGAAACACGAGAATACCCTAAGCAATTTGTGTTGGTATCCGAAATAGAGACCAGAACTACGCTGGGCCAATACGAGAAGACACGATTGTGGCAGGTTTCATATCATTCATTTCATATCATTCATTTCATATGATTCATATCATATCATTCCTTTCATNNNATTCCTTTCATATCATTCATTTCATATGATTCATATCATATCATTCATTTCATGAGGTTGGTGACACGAGAATACCCTAAGCAATTTGTGTTGGTATCCGAAATAGACACCAGAACTACGCTGGGCCAGTACGAGAAGGCACAATTGTGGCAGGTTTCATTTCATTTCGAGTCCAGATCTACACTTTTTTTGGTACGAGAAGAATTCGACCTGAATCAAAAGACTTGTGGAGGGTCGAAGGAAAATTGGGCTAATAAAGCCTATTTTTGATCAACTGTGTACTCCTTCTTTGATGTATTTTAGCTCACGATGAATTTATTTTTCAGCTCAAGATGAATTCTTTTTCGGCTCACGACAAAAATGAATTTAAAATGGTCGTTGAAACCATATTCAAAGAGTGTGTTGAAACAAAACTTACAAAGAGTGTGTTGGAACAAAACTTACAAAGAGTGTGTTGAAACAAAACTTGGTAAAAACTGAACAATTCCAAACAAGTTCCTTTTCTCTAACATTATGGTCTATGGCGACGCATTGAAAATGACAAGACACCTTCGTTTTCAATGTGTCTCCATAGATAATAATGTTAGAGAAATGGAACTTGAAGGTATTAAAACTTACAATTCCAAACAAGGTCATTTTCTCTAACATTATGGCCTATGGCGACGCATTGAAAATGACAAGACCCCTTCGTTTTCAATGTGTCACCATAGACCATAATGCTAGAGAAAAGGAACTTGTTCGACTTCAACATTTTTTTTTCACAGGGTAAAAAAGGCCACCAGCCTTGGCCACAGCTTAATTTCATCTCGACCACCCCACCTGCAAACATCTCCAATCTTTGGCTCTGACATCAGCAATAAATGACTCGATCATCTCCGGGAATTGACGCATCATCGACGGCAAACTTTGAAAAATACATCGACGGCAAACTTTGATAAATACATCGACGGCAAACTTTGAAATATACATCGACGGCAAACTTTGAAAAAAATACATCGACGGCAAACTTCGAAAAAATACATCGACGGCAAAGTTTGTAAAAGTAACTCGTCTTCAATCTCTTGCTTCAAAATTTACAATCATCGTCTGCAACTGTTTTTGTGCAACACGATTGATGTAACGTAGATGCTTTTCAAATCGTATTCCAATATTGGCTTGACGTTCTTAGAAAAAGGTTATTCAACCTGATCCAAACGTAAAATTATCTCATCGCTTGTGATTCCCAAAAAACAGGATGTTATGCAAGCGATAAATACGATTCTGTTAAACAAAACAGGATATACACTTTAAAGGAGATTTCCTGCGAGTGTTTTTACAGAACCTTATCAAAGGAAACGGGATGTGATATTTCCACATCTTTTTCGAGTCGGCCCAACGGAAACAAAACAGGATATATATTTCTCCAAACGAAACCTTATCAAAGAGATGTGATATTTTCAGACGTCATCACCTTTTCGAATCAGCCCAGCGGAAACAAAACAGGATGTGATATTCTCAGAAAAAGACGTCATCACCTTTTTCGAGTCAGTACAACGGAAACAAAACAGGATATATATCCTCTACAAAAGGAAACCTTCTCAAAGGAAACGGGATGTGATATGTGTCAGAAAAAGACAATATATCCTTTTCGAGTCAGCCCAGGAGAAACAAAATAGGATATTTCATGTGAAACCTTCTCGAATAGAGTCAACAGGATGTGATCACGAGGCGCTCGACTGGTGAGATTCTTTGAAAACAGCACGTGACATCCTGTTTTTTATCGCTTGAAACGAGTATAAAAGCTGCCTGCAAGAGTCTCCAGTATATCATTTTGGATTACTTGCAAACATGTCTCAATTATTCGAATGTCCGGACGAGCACAAGATGAGTGTTTTACTCTCTTGAGAGCATCGAGTGCACGTTGAGGAAGCAGTCAAATTGATTCATTTTAAACTATGCCCAGTGTATCATCGGATCATAAAGAATGACGATGTCCTTGTTCTCGTAGAATATTTGCGGGAACAAGGATTTTTTATGAAAGTGGCAAGGAAGCCGATGTGTGAGGACACAATCTGGCTGAACCTAAGCGGAAACGAAGACAAGCCGAGATGAGCAAGGCAAAAAGGCTCAGGAGAGCTAGACTCTCCGTCAAAAATCTTCGAAGCCGCTTGGAAGGTACCCTGTCTTCTGACGATGAAGACATCCAGGGGTACTCTCCTCCGTCAAAAGTGCTACGTCCCGTGTCATAGTGGGGACTACGAAGATGACTAGTCGTTAAAAGGTTTAGTTATTTTTTTTGTCTCTTTTTTGCGTCCTTTCCTATCAAAACGAATAAAAAAAGAGAACTAAAAAAGTGGGGAAAGACTTGCCGCATGGCGAGTCTTTCCCCATTTTTTTAGGTCACCTATGCACCGAACTCGGTATCCCAAAAAACATGGGGACTTTTGTGTTTTTCAGATACACGACATCCTTCTGGGTGGCTATAAAAGACAGACGCATGTGCCTGGTTCATTCAGACTGAAACGAAAATCGCTTGAAACGTGTTTTGCCAATGGTGCGACCGAATCTACTCGACGAGTGCGAAAAAGGTGGTCTTGACGTGCGGCCACGAGTGCTGTGCGAAACGTTTAGTGCGACCCTCGACTTTGTGTTTAAAGTGCATGAAACCGCTGACGGGCGAGGATATGGATGAAATACGGCGAGTGTCGAGAGATGCCTCGATGGACGATGATGCCTCGTCGACCGATTCATGGACAGATTCTTCAATTGATTCATCAACTGACGATGAAATGAATGCCTCGACTGATGAATGTCAAACCATGTAACTTTAAAGTGTTAATAAATCTGCACAAGTATGGTGCATGTTGAAAACCAAAATCTTTTTCGTTTATTCATTCATTGCTATACTAACAATCCAAACAAAACTTTGTAGAAACTTTCAATTCCAAACAAGTTCCATTTCTTTAACATTATGGTCTATGACGACGCATTGAAAATGACAAGACCCCTTCGTTTTCAATGTGTCACCATAGACCATTATGTTAGAGGAAAGAACTTTAAGATATCTCAAAAAAAATTTTTTTCATTTTTTTCAAAGGGTATAAAAGGACGATGGCTTGGACCACGAGCTCATTCTTCAACAATCAACGCACCTGTCAACATCTCTGGCTACCACTGTTCACCTCGACTTTTTCACGAAACATTTATCTCGAAAAATGAAAAAAATTTCCAACTTCCTCAAGCAAAGCAAATTCGATTTGTGCGACACATTTCATGACGAATTTGATGAATTTCGCTTTCCTTTGGAAAACTTGTCATATTCCGAACAAAAAATATGCACAAGTTCTTGGGTAGATAACATTTTAACACTTTACCGACCGGTAGCGGTTCGAACATACTATGCCCTTTCACCGCCCGCTCAGCTGCACGATGAAAAATCCCGACTCTTTTCGCAGGAAAATCTGGTCGCACCCAGCTGCACTCGAGAAAACGACAGCTGAATTTTTTTCAGGGCATGCTGAATTGGTGGAAAACGTAGTCACCACAGATCGGTCAAAAGTCGATTAATCGACGACCGGTCGGTAAGCGCTGGGGAGCAAACGCTGAATAATCTACGGCCGGTCGGTATGCGCTGAGAACAAAACGTCGATTAATCGACGACCGGTTGGTAAGCGCTGGGGAGCAAACGTCGAATAATCGACGGCCGGTCGGTATGCGCTGAGAACAAAACGTCGATTAATCGACGGCCGGTCGGTAAAGTGCTAACATCGAAAGACGTTTCAAAACTTCTTTACATCATGATTGAAGTACATACCCATGACAATAAAACAAACTGGAAAGACGAGTCTGAAATTAACATTTTCGTGAAAGAAATATTGCCAAAACCAAAGAAGCTATAAACGACGTGAAAGAATCATTCACACTCCTGCTATTAATGTTATATTTTCGAGTCCAGTATAAAAGCTCGGTTGCATTACAGTATAAAACGAAACGACTTCCTCACTCTGCAGCTCAAATATTTATAAAAGAATTGAACGACTTGAAGCAGCAACCGAAGGAAATAACACAAACGACTTTTAAAATTTCTGGTTGGAAAAGACAGGTGATGATACTGCTCGGAGCATGGTTCTTTTTCAAAGTTGCCTCAAAGAAAATATACACCCATTTAAATTTTTTTTTTCAACGGGTATAAAAGGACGATGCTTTGGACCACAAGCTCATTCAATCACGAACACGCTACCTTTGACTAAACCTTCCTCTACAACCTTCAAATCTATCCCGATGGCACCACTCCACAAAATCTCTTTGTCTTTGTGGGATCCGACGGCAACATCTACTTCAGAGCCACCGAAATTTTTGAGCTCGTGACAAGAGTCAATCCGTGGAAATTATGCAAAAAGTATATACCTTCGTGTCGCACCGTTTCCATGGTGTTACGACGTGGAATACCGACGACCTATCCGCACATGAAGATTCTCACGTTTGGCGAAGCCATCAACATTTTGAAATTGTTCCCAGGCGGGATGACCGATTATTTGCTTCACGTGTTTACGACAGCTCGCGTCACGCAGGTGGGGACACGCTATGGCCAGAGCGGTTTGTTTTAATGCTCCAATCAAAGTAAATCGGCCGTGTATCAAGTTGTCCAACAAGAGAGTCACAACGAATCTGTCGCTATTGAGGATTTGATTCAAGCGGCAAGGACCAAATTTATGAATTTTTATCGTCGCCTGACTCCCAAGACGCGTAAAGTGGACGAAACATTGCGTAACGGAACACCCAGGACATTTAGTAACATGGACGAAACATTGCGTAACGAAACACACATGACATTTAGTAACATGGACGAAACACCAAAGTCTAGTCACGAGATGGACGATGGGGAAGGAGATTTGGTGATTGTGACAGACGATGAGGAACTCGAACGCATGTCTCAACCAAAGCAGATAAAGCCCAACGACATGTTTAAGATATATTTTCCATCAGTTCCGAAAGAAATTCATTGGTGTGATGGCAAAGCGACGCATACTTTTAGATGTGAGCGTTACTACGTAAAAGGGAAGAAATTTGATGAGGACTTGACACAGCATAGAGCTGAGCAAGCCTGCTGAGAAATATATTTTACAATACCCGTTAAAAGAAATTTTTTTTTCAACGGGTATAAAAGGAAGCTGGCTTCATCGACGAGCTCACTTTGCAATTATCAACCACCAACGAAACATCCAACTACGGAGCCCAGTTTGCCTTTGATAAACGAAAATACTTTGACAATTTATCAACGTTTGCCTTCATAAACGAAGTATTCAACGACGGAGCCTACCTTCATAAACGAATCAGCCTATGACGGAGCCTGCCTTCATAAACGAATCAGCCAACGACGGAGCCTGCCTTCATAAACAAATCAGCCAAGTGTTTATCTTCGTATGGACTATTTTCACAAACGACTCGACAAGCTCTTCAAGCGAGCCCGACGCCACTGCCCTGCATACGACGTCACCCACGTAAGCCACCTGACTTTGAAATTTACAAAGAGTCCCAAGTACGTCGTGACCAGACTCGGTGAAACCACTTTGAGATTGAAAAAAGTGGTTCTCGTGCTTTACGGCAAGTATGCAACATTTCGATAAGACCATCGTCCTCGGGAGAACTTTGACAATGAGGGCGCCACGTGATTACGAACCGAGTGCAAAACCATTCGAGGTACCGCGTGCAAAAGTCGCTACGTCATCCTTCCTTTTGGAGACTGAAAAATCATTCGAAGTAACGATTGCATAATATCCTTTCTACGAATATAAGTGAACAAACAGGAAACTGATAAGAAGTTGACGGGAAACGAGCGAGGTCTTTCCACATCGATAAGGATTATTTCAGTTGGTTTTGACGGGAAAAGGCCGACCACATCCTTTTGATAAACGCCATCCTGTCTACACACCAGGAAACGAACGAGGTAATAACATCCTACCAGGAAACTGATAAGGATTATTTTAATTGGCTTTGACGGGAAGCGAGCGAGGTAATAACATCCTTTCTTCGACAAAGCATTGTTTAACTGTCGTCACCACATCCTGTTCACGAACCAACACCAAATAAGGATATTTTTGTGGTTACAGTCGTTTCCTCTTGCCAACGTATATATACCAGCAAGAGCCACACCAGTTCATCATAAGCACCATGGATACCTATTCCGACTTGTTTGACGAGTTCGACAGCATTGACTGGGAGAAGGAGACAGCGCCTGCTGCCGCATTCAAGTACGAAAAGTTTGAGCTGAGTTATAGCCCGGATCTGCCAATCTTTGATGAGATGGCAAGCATTCCTTCGCCAATTTCTCCCATTCATTCACCACCACCTGCTATGGACGTGACCAAACCTGCTGCTATGGACGAGACCAAACCTGCTATGCCTTCCCAAAAGGAGCCTGCCATGGATTACGAAACAACCAGTCCACCTCCTTGGAAAGACGAGAAGCCCCCTGCCAAGGAGGATGACTGAAAACCACCTGCTTTGAACAAACCTCCTGATTCTGGCAAAAAGGAGAAACCTTCAGAGCCGCCACGAAAAATTAAAAGACCCTCTTCTTCCTTGCGGCCCAAAGATCCGAGAATTTCTCTCAAGAGGAAACCGAGTCCATTAGGAGCACCCTCTACGACTCCGCTAATGGTACCCTCCTTTGTCTACAAACCTGAAAGAGACGAGCCACCGTCTAAAAGAGACGTGCCACCGTCTAAAAGAGACGTGCCACCGTCTAAAAGAGACGTGCCACCGTCTAAAAGAGACGTGCCACCGTCTAAAAGAGACGAACCACCGAGGCATGACACCAAAGGGTGGAAACCGGTGCAGTCATTTATCCCTGTAGATGAACGCATTTTTTACCACTAGACCAACCACGTGCTGGCACTCAGAGAAGGCGAGTATGTATTGACCAATGGATATGAAACGGCATCGAGGAAAGCCGAAAAGCATTGGCAACAGGCATTAGAGCAAGATTTGAGGTATATTGCCAAGTCGACACGAAGTGTGTATTGCGTCGACCGCCTCAGCTATAATATATTGGCGAGGGAGTTGGAAAAGTGGGCAAATCACCATCCTTTCAAGACGAGGGTGGCAGTCAAAGTCTGGGAGACGGATCCCGATTTGAGGCCGTGCACGTTCTGTTTGAGCACGAATTGTGTAATAGGGTGGATCGAAAAATCAAAGTTTGGATAAAATAATCGGCATAGGGTGCAAAAGTTGTCTTTTAAGTGTATTAGCATATATGCGAAATTTTTTCA
Source organism: Araneus ventricosus (assembly GCA_013235015.1). Lineage (NCBI taxonomy): Eukaryota > Metazoa > Arthropoda > Arachnida > Araneae > Araneidae > Araneus > Araneus ventricosus. The sequence goes on along the minus strand of BGPR01006177.1, from coordinate 22,974 downwards.
ACTTTGTTTAATATCTTCCGGTGCCCCAAAACGCTTAAATATTTGCAAAAAAACATTTTTTATGCAAATTTCGAATTAAAAATCAAAAATTAAAAATGTGTTAAAGAAACGATTTTACAGGGAGAAACGTAGAGGAGAGGGCGAAAGAATGATAAAAAATACCAACAAAAATTGGAAAATTATCGTACTGAAAAAATATCGTGTTTGTTCGATATCACATTTTGTAAGTGTACAAATTTCGATAAATGTAAATTTCAAGAAGACATGAACATTTCACTTGCTAAGTGATTGTTTATAAAAGATCGAATATTAGAAAGCAAAATGGTTATTGGAGAAGTGGAAGTAATTGCTAATGAAAAAAAGAGAAAAGGAAAAAAGAAAACAGATGGAATGCAAAAGAATAAAACGTAAAATGGTTAAAAATGATGCTGCTCATGCTCAATCAAAGGAGCTGCTTGAGCTCAACACTATGTCTTCGTTCTTGTATACAGATACGGATGTAATTACCTTGGAATATCAATCATAAAATTAGATTTCCTTACCTTAGCAATGGAATGTGATCGATACGGAGTTTCAGATAGAACAGCTACTTTATTTGCCAGTGCTGTTCTACAAGACATTGGAATTGTACACGAAGGCGAGGCTTCGCATGTGGTAGATCGCAACAAAATTCGTAGACAGCGTAAAAAGCTTTAAAATGTAGTTGCAAATTCTACTAAGTTAACAGTGTCGTTGTCTCTTTTAACCGGATTATATTTCGATGGGAGGAAAGAAAACACAAAAGTGCTAATTAAGAAGGACACAAGGTACTACCCAAAGACCACGAAAGAGGAGCATTACACTCTTGTAAACGAACCTACCTGTGTATATCGGACATGTTACTGCTGCAACAGGAGGAGCTAAAGCCATAAAAGAAGCAATATTAATTTTTTGGAACACATAATATGCGATTAAATGGGCTAACAGTAATTGGATGCGATGGAACAAATGTTAATACTGGGCACAAGGGAGGTATTATTCTCTTGATGGAACTGGCCTCAATAGACCATTACAATGGTGAATTTGTTTGCTTCAAACAAATGAGTTACCCCTCCGTCATCTACTAAATTCTTTGGATGGGCAACAGCTGGTCCTAAAGAATTTTGTCGACCACTGGTAAAGCAATCAAAACTTACGAGGAGCTACCTGTAGCTCCTTTTTTCTTCAATAAATGTGAAGATTATGCCACATAATATAGATAGAATGGTTCTCAGCAATGATCAGCAATATCTATATGATATTTTCCTAGCGATATCACGTGGTGAATGTTATTCTGACCTGGCATTTAGAAAGCCTGCTCCAGTTGTTCACTCAAGGTGGCTAACAATTGCAGGCAGAATTTTAAGGTTGTATGTGGTCACAGAAAAACTATCTGACAATCTTATTATTCTTGCAACATATATTATGAAGGTATATGCAACCTGTATGGTTCCCTGTCAAGACAAATCCCTCCATAACAGAAGGAGCGCTGCATATTTGGAGACTTATTTCATTTTTTAGATATTTGGAACCCAATTTAAGAAATATTGTACACACTTTTATTCAACGAAATAGCTTCTTTTGTCATCCAGAAAATTTGCTATTGTCAATTCTCACAAATAACAGAAAGAATATAAGGTCTTTAGCACTACGAAAAGATAGAAAGATATGAAAGATATGAAGATATGAAAACAGAGGATTATCTGAATAAGAATTTTTTAAGTACCAAAAATAGACTTTAAAGCAAAGGATCTTTTTGCACTTACTAACTGGCAATGAGTTGGACATTTGAACCACCTCTTTTGATGAATGTGCCATTTAAATAAATAGAGAACATGGTAAAAGTTAGACAGATGAATGGTCAAAATATCCATGCCATACCCAAGCTGTAGAAAGGTGTTTTGTCATAGTGTTTGAAGTGTCGGAAAGTGTATATGGAGAAGAGAAGAGACACGGCTTCATATTGAATAGGATACAATCAAGAAGTCTTATCAAGCATCATAATACAAAAAGGATTACATCCTTTAGAAATATGTAAATCTTCTAATTAATAGAATTAAAAAATCTATGATTAAGTTCACTTTTTATAAGTTTTGTGATTTATTGCTTTGACTATTAAATTTATACTTCATGTATTATTATAAAATTATAATTATTTATAAGCTTACACTTTAATACTTGAATAATCTGCCAATTTTTCAAATATTTTTCATTAATTCACAATTTTTAATAGATATTTGTAAAAATGTCAATTTTTATCTTTTTGGGGGGCTTTCAGGTCACCAGAAGATATGAATGAAGTTTAATAATAATAAAAAAACGCAAATTAATATACCCAAAACAAAACTTTCTTACCCGGCGCTAAGGGAAATTTTCAAAATATTTTTTTATAAATTTCCCCCAAAAAATGTCATTTTTAACTATTTTTGGAGCACTTGGGGCACTGGAAGATATGAATGGATTTCAATAAAAAATATATGTAAACTAATATACCTAAGACACAACTTTTCCATCCCATGCCAAAAATAATTTTAAAACAAAACAAAAAAAATTGTAAATTTTCATAAAAAATTCAATTTTTAACTATTTTTGAGGCGCTTGGGGCACCGGAAGATATGAATGAATTTCAATAAAAAAAATTATATAAACTAATATACTTAGGACACAACTTTCCCGCCCCATGCCAAAAAGAATTTGAAAAAAAAGTTTTTTTCCTATACTTTTCGATCCACCCTATTGTGTAAAGTGGCTGGCGATACGAGGAGGCGTACGAAGGTTCTTTAGGTACGAAATTGATATACTCGTACACTGACGACGCCAGCGCCACCACATCCGGCCACAAGTGTGTATATAAAAAGGGGACACTTTCAACCACCAGCTATTCGTTCGCCAACAGCAGCAGCAACAACATGTTTCTAGAGCAGCTTGTGGCTTCGGCACCGACGACTCTGCATCATCCCAGGTGCAAGGATTACTTTTTACAATTGACGGACGTGACTGTGTTTAGTTTCAAGCTACATGATCAGCTTCTCAAGTTTCACCAGTTACTGCAAGGCACGCCGAGGACTTGGAGTAATGAGCTTCTCGGAGACAATTTCGTGCGAACCACCATGGAATCGAGCAAACTCGCACCTTTCCAGCCCCGCAAAGTCCATTTCAAAAAGTTGGAGGAAAGATTCTCGAGACCAGTGCAACGAGGACTGCGCAACACCGACGTGAGGGCTGGATTTTGCTTTAATGATCACACGTTTCTGGTAAAGGCCTACTTTACGTTTGGACAGCGGACGGTGCCACAGGGCCAAAGGCATGTGTATCAAACCACGGACACTCCCGTTCTATTTTATAAACTGAACGATAGATCGTCCAACTCTAGTTTTAGAGTCCAGGAGTGTTGGTTCCATAGACTGGACCAGTACGTCTATGATCAATATGTGCTACAGCCCCATTCCACCTATGCCGTGCCAGAATTGACGACGTATGCCTTCCTGACGGTGCAAAAGACTCTTTTCTCTGTGCACGTTTTGCCAATGGAGGTGTTGGGAGATGAATGGAAACTTCCCGATGCGGATCGACACTTGTTGGGGGCAGCACCACCAGTAGCAGAAAAGAAGAAAAAGAAGCGGCGAGACGATGATGATGCAAGCAGCAACAAAAGACCGAGAATTGATATTGTCCAACAGGCCACCAATCAAAACATTTCGGTCCTCGAGCAGCAACAAATGCTCTTTGACCATTTCGGGCAACAGCAATTTGTATTGGAAGAGTTTCCGGCTTTTCTACAATCCCCAGCTTCCATGTACAATCCGGGGACGTCGTTGGATACGATAGTAACTTTAGAGACTTCACAACATCAAATTGACGAGTTGCATAAACAACTTGCGGCACTGCAAGAATCTGTACACCCTGAAACATGTATGTAATAATTGACGACTATTGTATATATTTTTCAACTCTATTGTATATATTTTTCAACTCTTTTTATATATTTTTTGATGTTATTACGTAAATAAACAAGTTTGATAATATCTCTTTTTGTTTCCTTCGAGTATGGAATGAATGCTTAGTGTAAATCATAATTTTTTTTTACTTGAAATAATGCTGAAATCATAATTTTTTAATTGAAAGAATGCTGAGAAATGGTTAGTAATTATAAATTTTAACTTGAAATAATGCTCAAAATGGTTAGAAATCAAAATTTTTACTTCAAATAATGCTCAAAAGGGTTAAAACTCATACATTTTAAGCAGTTTCTTTCTGATAAACCTTGTACCTTTATTTCAATTATACCTTTAGCTTTGGTATTCTAATATATATAAATTTGGCTCATTTTATACAAGTCGGCTTTGATCCTTTGAAATGTATCCTACACAAGTCGGCTCTATGCATGAGCTGCTTGAAATGAATCTGGGGATGGCATAATCGTCTTATGAGTCGTTTGAAACTTTACCAAAGTCGGCTCTGCATCAGCTGTTTGAAATGAATCTTAGGACGAGAGATTTCAGAGACCACCCCGATGGCAAATCGTCTTTGAAATGAATCATGCGAGTCTGAGGACAAGAGTTGACCCTCGAACCACGTTTAACGAGTCTGAGAACGAGAGTTTCGGAAACTGCCCCCAAAGCCTCGAACCATGTCTTAGCAGCTATTTGAAACCACGTTTTACAAGTCTGAGAACGAGAATTTCAGAAACCGCCCCCAAAGCCTCAAACTAGATACAACGAATCTTACGTGCCTGAGGACAAGAGTTGCCCCTAAACCACGTTTTACGAGTCTGAAGACGAGAGTTTCAGAAAACGCCCCCAAAGCCTCAAACTACGTCTCGAGAGCCATTTGAAAAAACGTTTTAAGAATCTGGGAACGAGAGTTTTCAGAAAGCCTCGAACAGCGAGTGTGAGGATATTCAGAAAACCCGTGTGCGTCAGAGCCCCGTGTTATGAATCTGAGGAGAAGAATATTCAAAAACCACGTGGTTTGAAACGAGTCTGCGGACGAGAGGAGGCAGTGGCCGCAACCATGGCACCGTCGTCACTAAAAGAGGTTTGGTTCAAACCCAGAGGGGTACCTGTGCTCATATATTTTTTTGACCGACTGTAGCTGATTTGGCAAATAGATCGGCCAGTTCTTTACCTGGGATACCAGCATGAGCCTTCACCCAGGACAAACCGACCGACCCAAGAGCCCTAAAAGCATTAGATTTAATATCATTAATAAAACCGAATTTAACATCTGATTTTTTCAGAACCTGTATAGAGGAATAGCTAACCGTGTAAATATTCACTTTAAAATCGACTTCCAAAAAATCAGGATTTTTAATAACAGCAGGAAAAATAATTATTCTTTTACTTAAATTAATATGGTTAATCTTAATATAATGGTCTAAATGATCAACATTAAAGAAATCTTAATCACTAGATCTGTCGTACCAAATTCGGAACTTAATAAAAAGAAAACGGGCAACATCAAGGAGGAGAGGAAGCCCTAGAAAAACATTAAGTGCATTAGTGGGGAAGGTCCTGTAACATTTTGAAATTTTAATTAATGCAACTCTTTGGACTGAAAATAAACTTAAAATCTGTTGTTTGGTGAAGGAACCATCCCAGACAGCCGCTCCAAATAATAATGCTGGTTGAATAACTGAAAGGTACCAGTGTTTCAAAAGAGAAACACCGGCACCCCAGTTAGGACCAGATACACTGTGAAAATTTTGAATTAAATTATAAATTTTAATTTTTAAATTAGAAATATGTTCGTTCCAGTTTAATTGATTATCTATGTAAATTTCAAGGTATTTAAGGGAGTCGACTGTCCGGATGTTCCTTCCCCTAATTTTAAAAATTGGGGTTCTCTTGAAGGTCGCCAACCCCTTCTTTTGCTTATTTTTATTTTGTGTGCCTCTGAAAACAATAACAAGTGTCTTCTCAGAGGCCACTTCTAGATTCAAAACCTTTAAATTATCCGAAAGATTATCTAAAAAAAGAGGATACCTCAGTTTCTAGTTTTTTCCGGGAGTCGGCGACCACAAGAAGGGCAAGATCATCCGCGTAGGCCTGGAGGTGACTATGATCATTACTCAAATATAAAATCTCATTAAAGTAAAAATTCCAAATATGAGGGGCCAGGACTGAACCCTGGGGACAGCCCTGACACGCCTAAACAGTAATAAAATCTAAAGCAATAACATATGAAACCTGTCTATATTTTAAATAGGAAAAAATGAAATTTTGAATATTAAAGGGAAAATCATATTTTTTAAATAATTGTAAAAGAACCTCCCAGTCTAGGCTATCAAATGCCGCCCTAATGTCAATAGACACCAGAGCGACATGAGTCCCCTCCCGAGAGGCCCTAATTTTACTAATTAAAGAATTGACAGCCACCTCGCAGTTCGACAGCTGTCTAAAACCAAACTGAAATTGATGAATTAAATTATGCCTAATAATAAAAGAATTAAATTGATTAATAAATAGCCTCTCGATCAATTTGCCCAAAGTGGGCAAAAGACAAATTGGCCGATATGACGAAATAATGCTACGGTCTCTCACTGGCTTAAGCAGGAAGAAGACCTTCGCATTCTTTAAACAGGAAGGAAGATAAGAAAATCTAAAACACAAATTAAAAAAATCACAAAAGAAGAACTTGTCCATCTCAAAAACTTTGGCCCACGTTCTATAGTCGATTCAGTCCAAACTGGGGGCCTTACCACCTTTTAATTCTGTAACCAAATCTTCTAAGTCCAAAATATGAATGCAATTTAAAGACTGAAAAGGAAAAGAAAGTTTATGAAAATTTGATAAATCTTTAAAGGAAAAAAAGTGATTTAACGTGCATTTAGCTTTTTCTTCAATTGAAGGATTACTACTGTTTGGTATTTTAATGTCCAAATTATAATATCTTTTGAGTTTACTAAAGGCAACATTAAAGGTATGACCAAACTTAGAATAGTAATTCAAACAGAAAATCTCCCAAGCTTTCCTTTTAGTGGTGTTTATAAGCTTTTTAGACTCAGATCTTTCTTTCCGATAAATAATGCCCGCGGCAAGGACCGAATCTCCAGGTGCATCATTTTTCTTAAGGCTATTATATTTACGACATAAGGCAGTGACACGATTACGTTTTACACGCAAGGTGTCATTCCAAAAGGAAAAGATTTTCTTATGCCTTAGAGGTTTGTTTTTGAAAGTACCAAAGGCAGCTTTGGTAATTAGATCCATAAAAGTTTTATAAAATAAGTCGATACCTCAATTGAGGATACCGTTTTAAATAAATTTTTTAGGATGACCATGTCTTTCCGGAAACGATGAGAAAATTTGTTTAATGAAAATTTTGTTTTAAAAATAAAATCGTGAGAAAAAGAAAAATCGCCCGCAAGATGGACACAGATAAGCTTATGATCGCTGAGAAAATCACTGTCATCGATCCACCAAGCATCCAATAGATGTTGATGGGCGGTTGAAATCAAGGTCAGGTCAGGATTGCCATGACGCGTTGATGAATTAAAAGTAGGTCCAAGATCCGTACGATTACATATTGAGAAATTATTTAAAATTAAATTTCAGAAAGAACCCTGCCCCGGTGATCTTCAAAGTCATAACCCCTAATCTGGGATCTGGCGTTGAAGTCACCGACGAGCAGGTTTCAACTATTGTCTTTATCGATATCACTTATTTCCAAAATTAATTCATCAAAATTATCATGCGGTTGAAAGTATAAATTTGTCAAAGTCGTAGTTAAATTATGAAAATAAATTAAAATCGAAACGAAGTTTAATGTATTATGCTTAAATTTTAAATTTAAATTAGGATTAAGACAATAAATTGAGCAGTTAAATCTAATAGAAGAAAAAATCGGAAAACCAAGGGCATCGCCCATCGCGAAACCATCAACTATGTACGGATCTTGGATGCAAACAAAATTGAAATTTTGAGTCTCAGCAGTATCAAAAGCGGCACCGTGCGCAACCCGGAGAATGAACATAGTCCGTGAGCCTGATTAGGTTATCTTTCTGACGAAGGTAACTATTGGAGTTAACCTTGTCTTTAGGACCGTGGTTAACATTAAACCCAGATTTGAATCTCTGATTGGACTCAGCACAGTTGACGCATGTAACATCTTTACAAGTATTGACCAGATGGTCCATACCACACCTTGTACAAAAAGTATCCTCCTTCCTTGGACACCACTTAGTGATGTGGCCGAAGCGTTTAAAATGGTGGCACTGCTTTACGCCAAAAAAATTGTCAAAACGTAAACGTGAAAATTCAAATTAAAGTCCTGGCTGGTCAAAACTTAACCTATAAATACCTATATCGACAGAAGCCACCCAATTCGTGCTACGGCGAGCTTTAATAGGAAAGATAATGTCAATTAAGGCATGGTTCTTGGAGTCAGCTAAGAAGTGGTTTTTTGCGAGAAGGCCCTTAAGTAGGCGGTCTTTATCAATAGAATTATCAACACCCAGAATAATAATCTGGGGCCGACATCGTGTAGGACGTGAAACTGTTAAGCGTTCTTCCAAATTAGGTAAACAGCCAATATCCGCCTCGAGGGCTTGCAAATCGGCTTCACTGGGGGCCTCAATAATGAGACCAACTTGACTGACTTTACCGATTCTAGAAATTCTTTTTGCAGAAATACGTGCTGAGAGAACATTTTCAATGACTTTTATATTTTCCTCCGAGGTAGAGAGCTTCATTTGCCTGAGGAGAACTACATGATTATCTCTTTTGGATATCACTGGTGCGTTAGACAATGCAACAGGGCTTGACTTTAACACTTCTGTATAGGAAGGCCTTGGTTGATCAATTAAGATACGTACCTCCTTGGCAGATTCTACCAGGGCACTCGACGTCTTCTTCAACTCATATTTGGCATCACTAAGGTCTGTACTAAAAAGTTGTAGTTTAGCCTTTAAGCATTCAATAGTGTTCTCGCATTCCCGGACCTTTTCTTGATAAAAGACCCGGTCGGTATCAACATTTTTAGTTTTCAAATCAAAGATTGTAGCCATAAGGGAAGTTTCCATTGCAGCAAATTTATCAACCATAGGTAATATAAAATTATCAATAATACCGTCCCGGACGGCGGCCTGAATGTCTCTCGCTTTAGCAATAAAAAGTTTGAACAAATCTGGAAGACTGGAAACCAGAAACACAGTTAAATCTTTATCTAAATTCAAATTGATAACTTTCTTATCAATGTCTTCAATATTGGGAATGACTCTCGACTGAGAACCAGTCCCGGGATCCTTAGTGGTATTGGCCCCAGCCTCAGCAATGGTAGACGTATCTACAGGCTTTGGCATAATAAAACTTGGTGATATGTTTTACTCAAATTATCAACAAAATTGTTCCCTTTACTCATAACGAGTGGGACACAGAGGATCCATTGTTACAGGCAAATAAAATATATAGTAAACAACTATTCAACAGGATGAAGCCATATAGAGAACAGAAGTCCACAGCAAGGCAAAAATTCAGACGAAAATGAGGTCAAGATCAGGACGTGAGGAAAATGGTGCCTTGGGTGCTTCTGAAATTGTTGGTCAAAAACAGCGTTTCTCGAAAACGGGCGGGCCAAAGCTCGCCGAAATTTCAGTAGGTAATAAAGGGGTCACAAAGTTCCCGAAAATACAAAAAGTTTCAAAAAATTCCAGTAAGTCCACGAGAAAACACCGTAGGATCCATCCGGAAAGAAGAGCCCGAGAAATCCACAACGGCACAGGCAATCAGACACGCAGCACCACAATCAATCAAATAAGCAATGGCAAGCAATTCAACCGTTGTCAGGCAACAGCAGAAGTCAACACCAAAAGTTAAGCTGGGTGGTGCCGTGGGTACTTCTGAAATTTTCTCAGAAAAATGAGGTTTCTCGAGATCGGCAGGGCCAAATCACACCAAATTTTCAGGATGGGATAAAGAGGCCACAAGATGCCCGAAAATGCAAAAAATTCCACAATTTTAGTGATTTCAGTAAAAAACTGCCAGAATGGTCCACAGCCGAAAAACAGCAGGAGAAATCCACAGAGGCAAAAAACAATCACTCAAGTAAGACTAGATGATGCAGCAAGCAAACAATCAAAAGGCGTCACGTGATGAAGCCGTTGCCTAGCAACGGGGGCGTATGCAAGTTCTAGGCTTAATGCAGCAATTAGCAAAATGTTAAGTAATTCGAAAAATAAAGGATTCAACTCACAAATACTGAAGTAGCAGCAAAGCTCTTGAGAAGGCCAATACGGAAAGGCAACATTCACATAATAAAAGCAAAAAGCAACGCTGATTAACTTAGATATGTGGCGAACAAAAAAGCACCCGACCACATTCCTCAAGCGCTGAACCGGTGCTATGGGTCTACCCAACCCACGACTGCCGGCCTACACTATTGGGTGTAAGACACCACAAGGGCAGCCCAACCGGAAGAGGGAACCCGGGCACCCAGCAACGAAGACAGCATTTATTAGACTAAGGAATGTTACAAAAAGCCAAATGGGCTTGAATAAACAAATCAGAAAATTATTAACTTTACAATCGACGGAAAAATACGAAGTACAATAATTGAAGGGCTCAAACACAACTGAACCATAACAAAAAATTCCAAAATATATCAATATACATCATTTGTCAATAATTACATATCTATTGAACCTAATTTAACAATATTGCAAAAAACAAATAAAGTTCATAAAGACAAACAACAGTAAGTATCAATAGTAAACAAAACAAAAAGTTGCGATAGAGATCAAAACCTTCATATAAACAGTAAAAGAACCTTATGGGCAGCCTAAACCACCAAATTGCAGATTGTTAAACAAAACAGAAAGTATCTAATAACATAGAAATTAAAATACAGCAAAATACAATAATTAAAATTCAATAACAAAAATTTAAAACAAAGATACCATGATTTACTACATGAACAAATTGGGGCAAGAGCCGTTAATCAACTATCACAGGAAAACAAAAATTACTGCATATAACAAACAACCATGAAACCAAACAAACACAAAGCACAGAACATATTTGCAAAGCCCCGTGGGTAGGGGGCAGAGGTTATAAACCCAAAAGTCCGTGCAAGATAACAAGCACAAAAGTACAATCATAGAATTGAATATAATCCAAAAATGTATAAAAACAAACAAAACCAAGGCATAAGCATTACAACCACATAAGTAGACCAAGAACAACCGAAGAAAGCTCCAGTAACGTTTACAATCAATAAAGTAAAAAACAATATTCAAGTAAACAATCAAATAAAACATAGCACGCTAATACACACAAGGAAACCATTAAAGTAACAAGGTAGGGCCGAAAGATACCATTTTAACAGAAAATAGTCAGCAAAATATTAAACCCTGAACAAGCAAACAATCAGTAAAATTAAACAAACAACCAAGCAGTCTAAATATGCAAAAAGTCAATAATAGATAAAACGGTGCCGCGTGGGTACTTCTGAGATTATTGGTCAAAAATAGCGTTTCACAAAAACGGTCGGGCCAAAGCTCGCCAAAATTTCAGAAGGTGATAAGGGGGTCACAAAGTGCCCAAAAATGCAAAAAGTTTCAAAAAATTCCAGTAAGTCCACGAAGAAATACCAAAAGGTCCGTCCGCTAAAAAGAGCCCGAGAAATCTACAACAACTCAGGCAATCAGTCAAACAGCACCACAATCAACCAAGAAAGAAATGGCAAGCAATTCAACCGTTGCCAAGCAACAGCAGATGCCAACACCAAAGCTTAAGCTGGGTGGTGCCGTGAGTACTTCTGAAATTTTTCTCGAAAAATGGAGTTTCTCGAGATCCGCCGTGCCAAAACACACCACATTTTTAGAATAAGATGAGAGGACCATTAGATGCCCGAAAATGAAAAAAAATCTACAAATTTAGTAAATTCAATATAGAATCACAAAAATTGTCCACTGCCGAAAACCAGCATGAGGAATCCAATCAGTTAACAATGGGTGATGTGTAAAACAATCAATCAAAAACAGCACATGATGAAGCCGTTGTCAAGCAACGGAAGCTTAAACAAAATCAGGACTTTAAGCAACAATTAACCAAAAGGCAATAGTCAGTAAATAACAAATTAATAAATATTAAGGTATACTAACGGGGCTATTAAGAACCCAAATATGCCGAAAATTTTAAAACAGTGATAATTAATTCAAGACAAATACTTCTAGGGATCAACCACCAAAAACAACAAAGAATAACTTATAAGCAAATACTATTATAAAAAAGAAACAAACAATCATATATTTAAGCAAACAAACAATCAATTAAAAAGGTGCAGTAAAACAGTATTAGATGAAATGGGAACGTGGGTACTTCTGAAATCATTAATCAAAAACTGAGTACTTCAAATTCTGGCAGACCAAAGCAAACCAAAAATCCAAAGTTAAACAATGGACCATTAAGTACCCAAAAATGCATAAATTACAAAGCAATTTAAATAAACCAGGAAAATTACCCAAAGCCCAATCATCAAAAACAACCAAATGTCAATTAAATAAAAAAACATTCAGTAAAATAAAACAACAAACAAGCAAGCAATAGAAAAAATGTTTACAAGCAAGCAAACAACAAAACCAAGACCAACCAGAGAACCGCAACAAACAAATAACAGAAATCAATTAAAACTCTTCAACTCATTACAAATACGGTTAGAAATCACGCAAATATCCTGAAGACTCCTCAGTGAACCAACATTCTTCAAAACACTAGAGAACCAATCAGGTTTAAACATCCCAGATGGACAAGTTAAATGAAAATCCTTAGTATGAGGGCAGTCGAACACGAAGGACCCAGGACAAACCGACCGACCCAAGAGCCCTAAAAACATTAGATATAATATCATTAATAAAAAAGGATTTAACATCTGATATTTTCAGAACCTGTATGGAGCAATATCTAACCGTTTAAATATTCACTTTAAAACCGCCTTCCAAGACCCAGCCGACGGCAAAATTAATCGCCGCCAACTCGGCCTGGAAGACTGTATTATAATTAGACAATTTAAATTGAAATGATTGAGATAAAATATTATTTTTAAAAATGCAAACGGCGGCTCCGACATTACCATCAATGCCCGAGCCGTCCGTGTAAATATCAAAATCAGGATTTTTAATATGAGGTGGAAAAATAATAATTCTTTTATTTAAATTAATATGGTTAATCTTAATAAAGTGGTCTAAATGATCAACATTAATGAAATCGTATTCATTAGATCTGTCGTACCAAATGTGGAACTTAATAAAAAGAGAACGGGCAGCAACATGGAGGGGAGGAAGCCCTAGAAAAACATTAAGTGCATTAGTGGGACAGGCCCTGTAACTTTTTGAAATTTTAATTAATGCAACTCTTTGGACTGAAAATAAACTTAAAATCTGTTGTTTGGTGAAGGAACCATCCCAGACAGCCGCTCCAAATAATAATGCTGGTTGAATAACTGAAAGGTACGAGTGTTTCAAAAGAGAAACACCGGCACCCCAGTTAGGACCAGATACACTGTGAAAATTTTGAATTAAATTATAAATTTTAATTTTTAAATTAGAAATATGTTCGTTCCAGTTTAATTGATTATCTATGTAAAGTCCAAGGCATTTAAGGAAGTCGACTGTCCGGATAATACTTTCCTTAATTTAAAAAATCGGGGTTCTCTTGAAGGTCGCCAACCCCTTCTTTTGCTTATTTTTATTTTGTGTGCCTCTGAAAACAACAACAAGTGTCTTCTCAGAGGCCACTTCAAGATTCAAAACCTTTAAATTATCCGAAAGATTATCTAAAAAAAGAGGATACCTCAGTTTCCAGTTTTTTCCGGGAGTCGGCGACCACAAGAAGGGCAAGATCATCCGCGTAGGCCTGGAGGTGACTATGATCATTACTCAAATATAAAATCTCATTAAAGTAAAAATTCCAAATATGAAGGGCCGGGACTGAACCCTGGGGAAGCCCTGACACGCCTCAACAGTAATAAAATCTAAAGCAATAACATATCAAACCTGTCTATCTTTTAAATAAGAAAAAATGAAATTTTGAATATTAAAGGGAAAATCATATTTTTTAAATAATTGTAAAAGAACCCCGCAGTCTAGGATATCAAATGCCGCTCTAATGTCAATTCATACTAGAGCGAAATGATTCCCCTCCCGAGAGGCCCTACTTTTACTAATTAAAGAATTGACAGCCACCTCGCAGTTCGAGAGCTCTCTAAACCCAAACTGAAATTGATGAATTAAATTATGCCTAATAATAAAAGAATTAAATTGATTAATAAATATCCTCTCGATCAATTTGCCCATATTGGGCGAAAGACAAATTGGCCGATATGACGAAATATTGCTACGGTCTCTCCCTGGCTTAAGAGGGAAGAAGACCTTCGCATTCTTTAAACAAGAAGGAAAATAAGAAAATCTAAAACACAAATTAATAAAATCCCAAAAGAAAAACTTGTCCATCTCAAAAACTTTGGCCCACGTTCTATAGTCGATTTGGTCCAAACCGGGGGCCTTACCACCTTTTAATTCTGTGAACAAATATTCTAAGTCCAAAATATTAATGCAGTTTAAAGACTGAAAAGGAAAAGAAAGTTTATTAAAATTGGATAAATCTTTAAAGGGAAAAAAGTGATTTAACATGCATTTAGCTTTTTCTGCAATTGAAGGATTACAATTGTTTGGTATTTTAATGTCCAAATTATAATTACTTTTGAGTTTACTAAAGGCAACTTTAAAGGTATGCCCAAACTTAGAATTGTAATTCAAGAAGAAAATCTCCCAAGCTTTCCTTTTAGTGGTGTTTATAAGCTTTTTAGACTCAGATCTTTCTTTCCGATAAATAATGCCCGCGGCAAGGACCGAATCTCCAGGTGCATCATTTTTCTTAAGGCTATTATATTTACGATATAAGGTTATTACGTTTACACGCAAGGTGTCATTCCAAAAGGAAAAGATTTTCTTACGCCTTAGAGGTTTGTTTTTGATAGTACCAAAGGCAACTTTGGTAATTAGATCCATAAAAGCTTTATGAAATAAGTCGATACCTCAATTGAGGATAACGTTTGAAATAAATTTTTTAGGAAGACCAAGTCTTTCCGGAAACGATGAGAAAATTTGTTACATGCTGTGGGTCTACCCAACCCACGGCTGCCGGCCTACCCTATTGGGTGTAAGACACAACACGGGCAGCCGGGGAAAGAGAACCAGCCCAGCACGGAAGAGCGGCCGCTCGTATCCAGCCCCATGACAGCATTTCTTGTGTTTCTAAAAATTCTTGCAAGAAGACCAGAATGGGCCTACATTAAAGAAAGCAAAAATTTTACAAAGTCACAATCAAATACAATGGGATTTTGACAGAATTATATATAAAATCTGACTAAATCTGACCAAGGAGACATTCCTTTAGTGTTGACACCTGGTACAAATATACGACAATTCATAAATCAATTAAGCAATATCAACATTGCTCCGTGGACACATCCAAAATCTTTCTATACAATTACCGAATGTAAAGATTCAAAAAGCGCATGCACACCAATATTCAATACATTATATCACCCTCAAAAATATTCCTAGGAGAACATCAAAAACAACCTAGAAATCTGGTAGGCCAAGGCAAATTAACATTCAAGATTGCAGTAAAATAACAATGAGGTACTCAGATATATAAAACAAACACTGTAATTCTAATGACACAAAAATAAATATAGCATACAAGAAACAAGTACCAATACAAATGCAATGACCCACATGGGGCAAGAGCTATTAGAACATTAATATCACAGGAAAACAAAAACCATCTCAAATCCAAAAATAAAACACCACACAGAAAAGAAACAAACGTGGAATATATTTACACAACCCCGTGGGTAGGGGCAGAGGTTTTCAACCCCAAAAGTCCCAGCAGTTGCAATAGCAAAGCTCAAAACATCAATACACAAACTGCAAGTAGAAATTTCAAATCAAAAATAAAAATTTCAACATAAATGTACAATAATAAATTTCGAAAATTAAGCAAAGATAAAACAAAAACACCAAAAATAAAGCACCGGAAACCAACCAGAGAAGGACTAATTGAGGGTTTTTAATTCCTCGCAAATTCTCTGAGAAATAACACAAACTTCCTTCAATCTTTTAAGGGAATTTTCATTTTTAAGGACATTACCGAACCAAGCAGGCTTATTAACCAAGGATGGACAAGTAAAGTGAAAATTACTAGTAAGGGGGAACTCGAAGACGAAGTGGTCTGGACTCCCCAGACCCCCGCAGATGCAATTAGGGCTATTTAAAATTTTAAATCGAAAAAGATATGATGGAAAAGGACCATGCCCTGAAATAAAAAAATAGCAAAAAACGATTATGTGTAACTAAATCAAAATTAACTAACGGTATAAACTCGCGAACCCTGACACCAGTGTCCGAATCCCCCCAATGTTGCTGCCAGCTATTTAAAATAAAATTTTTAACAAAGTTTTTCAAGTAACTATACGGAGCAGGAACATCCAGAAAATTTCCATCAATACTTGCCAATTTGGCATATTGGTCGGCCAGCTCATTACCTGGGATACCAGCATGAGTCTTTACCCAGGATAACCCGACAGACCCAACAGCCTTAAAAACATTATTTTTGATTTCATTAATGAAACGAGATTTAACATTTGATTTTCTTAAAATTTGGATAGAGGAAAAACTATCGGTAAATATATTAACTCTAAAACCGCCTTCCAAGGCCCAGCCGATGGCAAAATTATTCGCCGTCAGCTCAGCCTGAAAGGCGGAATTATACTTAGATAACTTAAATTTAAAAAACTCAGACAGAGAATTATTTTTAAAAATACAAACAGCGGCACCGACATTACCATCAATGCCGGAGCCGTCGGTATAAATTTCAAAATCAGGATTAACAATTTGAGTTGGAAAGGCAATAACTCTACGTACTAAATTAATATATTTAATCTCTATAAATAAATCTAAAAATTCAACATTTCTAAAATCATATTCGCTGTTTCTATTGCACCAAATGTGGAATTTAATAAAAAGACCATGAGCAGCAACATGAAGGGGAGGAAGTCCGAGAAAAACATTTAAAGCATTAGTAGGGCAGGTCCTGTAACATTTTGAGATTTTAACCAAAGCAACTCTTTGATTTGAGAATAAATTATAAATTTGTTTTTTAGTGAAGGACCCAGCCCAGACAGCCGCTCCAAATAATAGAGATGGTTGGATAACATTGAGGTACCAGTGTTTCAATAAAGAAACACCGGCACCCCACCTCGGACCTGAAATACTGTGGAAATTTTGAACTGAATTATGTATTTTTGTTTTTAAATTTAAAATATGGTCGTTCCAATTTAATTGGTTGTCAATTATAATTCCCAAATATTTAAGAGGGTCGACTGTCCGGATGGGCCTTTCAAAAATTTTGAAAATTGGAGGACGCTTGAGAGTCGCCAACACGCTCTTTTGTTTATTTTTATTCTGGGTGCCTCTGAAAACAAAAGCTAGTGTCTTCTCAGAGACCACCTCAAGATTTAAATTTTTTATATTATTGCATAACAGATCCAAAGAAAAGGAAACATCATGTTCCATATTTTTCCTGGAGCTGGCGACCACAAGGAGGGCAAGACCATCGGCGTAGGCCTGGAGAAACCTACGGTCATCATTTAGAAACAAAATTTCATTAAAGTAGAAGTTCCAAATGTGAGGGGCCAGGACTGAACCCTGAGGACAGCCCTGGCAAACCTCAACTGTAACAATATCTAAAGCATTAACAAAGGAAATAGTCCTATCATTCAAACAAGAAAAAATAAAATTTTGAAAATTAAATGGAAAATTATACCTTTTAAACAACTGAAGCAGAACCTCCCAGTCGAGGCTGTCAGAAGCCGCCCTACTATCCACAGACACCAGGGCGACATGATTCCCCTCCCAGGAGGCCTTAATTTTATTAATAAGAAAATCAACCGCCACCTCGCAATTTGAGAGCTCCCTAAAACCAAATTGTTGTTGATGAATTAAATTATTTTTTTAAAAATAAAAGAATTAAATTGGGTAATAAATAAGATTTCGATCAATTTGCCCAAAGTGGGAAAAAGGCAAATCGGACGATAAGAAACAATATTGCTTCGGTTTCTTCCTGGTTTAAGTAGGAAGAAGACTTTGGCGTTTTTCAAACAAGAAGGGAAGTACGAAAACCTAAAACATAAATTAATAAAATTACAGAAGAAATCTTTGTCCATTTCAAAAATTTTAGCCCACGTCCTATAGTCTATTCGGTCCAGGCCAGGGGCCCTACAACCTTTTAAATTTTTAAAAAGATCAACGATCTCCAAAACACTTACAGTATCCAAAGATTGGGGAGGAAAAGAAAGATTCTTAAAATTACTTAAATTTTTAGAAGGAAAAAAATGATTCAACATAAAATTAGCTTTATCTATAATAGAAGGATTTAAATTATTCGAAATATTAATATCTAGATTACTATTTCTTTTAAGTTTACTAAAAGCCACTTTAAATGTATGTCCATATTGTAAATTATATTTTGTACAAAAATCCTCGCAAGCTTTCCTCTTAGTAAGGTGAATCAATTTCTTTAATTCTGCTCTTTCTTTACGGTAAATAACGCCCGCAGCCGGGACCGAACTCTCCAGTGCACCATTTTTCCTAAGGTTATTAAATTTTCTATAAAGGGCAGTAACACGATTGCGTTTGGTACGTAAGGTACCATTCCAGAAAGAAAAAGTTCTATTATTTTTAAAGGTTTCTTTTTGAATGAACCAAAAGCAGCCTGTGTAACAGATTGAATTAAAGTTTGATAAAAGGAATCAACATCCTCCGAAGAGGAAACAGTATGATACAAATTGTTTAGGAAGACTAGGTATTTCCTAAAAAGATTAGAAAATTTATTCAAAGAAAATTTTGACTTAAATAAAATCATTAGGGGGCAAAAAATCAACCACGAGCCGCACACAGACGAACCTATGGTCACTGAGGGATTCTTTATCATCTATCCACCAAGAATCTAAAAGATGCTGGTGGACAGAAGAAATTAAAGTTAAATCAGGGGAACTCTGACCTATTGAAGAAACGAACGTAGGCCCAAGATCCGTACGATTACAAATAGAAAAATTATTGGTAGAAATAAATTCTGAAATAACCCTGCCTCGGTGATCCTCAAAGCCGTAACCCCAAATTTGGGATCTGACATTGAAGTCACCGACAAGCAGGTTGCAACTATTATCATTACCAATATTAGTAATTTCTAAAACAAGTTCGTCAATATTGTCATGAGGGGGAAAATATAAATTAGTTAAGGTAATGAGAAAATTATCGAAATAAACTAAAATTGAAACAGAATTTAAAGTATTACATTTAAACGAAATATTTAAATTAGAATTCAAACAATATAAACAGCAATTATACCTTTTGGAAGAAAAAACAGGTTTACCGAGGGCATCGCCCAAGGGAAAACCATCAATTATATACGGATCTTGGACACAAACGACATCAAAATTTTGCTCCTCAGCAAACGCAAAGGCCGAACCATGCCCAGACCGTGAGTGGTTCACATTAATTTGCAGAACACGGAGAAGGACCATAGTCCGTGAGCTTAATGAAATAATCTTTTTGTCGAAGGTAACTATTACAATTAACTTTATCATTAGGACTATGTTTAAAACTAAAACCTGACCTAAACCTCTGGTTGGAAACCGTGCAATTAATACATACAATTTCCTTACAGTCGCCAATAGAATGTTCCATGCCGCATCTTTCACAGAGTGTCTCTTCCTTTTTCGGACACCATTTCGTAGTATGTCCAAAGCACCTACAGTGCCTGCACTGTTTTACTCCGAAGATATTATCGAATCGTAGGCGAGAAAATTCGAAGTATAGTCCTGGTTGATCAAAAATCATTTTGTATATTCCGGGGTCAACAGACACGACCCAATTGGTACTTCGACGAGCGTTAATGAAAAAAACTGTCTCAATAAGTGGATTGTTCTTTGAATCTGCCAGAAAATGGCTTCTTTGCTAGTAATCCATTAGTTAAACGGTCTTTGTCAACAGCATTGTCAACCCCCAAAATAATTATTTGGGTGCGACGACGTTTGTGACGAGACACGGTAAATCTATCCTCCAGATCGGGTAAACAATTAATTTCGGCTTCAAGAGCCTTAAGGTCAGCATCAGTAGGGGCCTCAATAATAAGACCCCCCTGGCTAACCTTTCCAATTCTAGAAATTCTGATCGGAGAATTCCGGGCAGTCAAGACATTCTCAATAGCTTTGATATTTTCTTCCGATGAAGAAGGTTTCTTAGGTCTGAGAAGCACTGCATGACTGTCACGCTTCGATACAACAGGAACATTGGACACTGCGACTGGCTTCGACTGAAGAACCTCAGTATAAGTTGGCCTCGGCTGGTCCATAATATTACGAACCTCTTTGGCCGTTTCAATCAAGGCACTAGAAGTTTTCTTTAAATCATCCTTAGCCTCCAGAAGGGGTCAGAATTGACCAACTGCAGTTTAGCTTTTAAAGCTTCAATAGTATTTTCGCAATCGCGAACTTTTGCTTGGTAAATTACCAAGTCAGCATCAATTTGCAATGATATCAGATCATAAATGGCCGCCATTAAAGAAGTTTATCTTCGAACAATTTTGTCGATAATGGGAATAACAAAATTTTCTATTAAACCATCACGAACAGCGGCTTTAATGTCTCTTGCTTTAGTTGTAAATAACTTGGATAATTCTTGTAAATTATTTATGAGGAATTCAGTTAAATCCTTATCAAGATTCAAACCATTAATCTTCTTTACTATTTCATCAATATTGGGGATCGTTCTAGACTGTGAACTGGTCCCAGGACCCTTAGTATTCTTGGAGACTTCCTCGACAACAATGGATTTATCTACAGGTTTCGGCATTTTAAAGCTTGGAGAAAGATTTTGGCCAAGATTAGCAACAAATTTACTGCCTTTACTCACAACCAAAAAGGTGGCATAATGAGCACAATCATATTCAATAATGATATCCAAGTAAGTATAGGCACAAATGGTAGCCGTATTTCAACTGGAAACCCAAAAATTCAGGAAGAATTAGCGAAAAATACAAACTCCAGCAAAAGTGACGCCGGAAGTACTCCAGAAATTATTAACCGAAAATGCACGATCTCGAGATCCAGTGGGCCAAAATGCACCAAATTTTTAGATGACATAAAATGGGCCACAAGGAACCCAAAAATATCAAAAGTTCCAAAAAATCTTCAAAAATTGAGGAATAATCACCATTAAGGTCCAGGCTCCCAGAGAACTTCCGCAGGACGCAACAGCAATCAAGCAAGCAAAACTTGGGAAATCCAATGCAAGCAATCAATCAATGTCAAGACACCCAGCAGACACCGTTGCAAAGCAAAGGGGACATAAACAATACAACTTGATCAAGGTGGTGCCGGAGGTACTCCTGAAATTATTCCCCGAAAATGCACGATCTCGAGATCCAGGGGGCCAAAATTCACCAAATTTTCAGATGACGTAGGGTGAGCCACAAGGAACCCAAAAATAACATAAGTTCCAAAAAATATCCCAAAGCTGAAGAATAGTCACCATAAAGGTCCAGGTCACCTCTTAACGTCCGGAGGAAACAATCGCAGCAGCAACAGACAATCAAGCAAGTAGAACTCAGGAAAAGCAGAACAAGCAATCAATCGATGTTGAGGCAGGTGGCAGACGCCGTTGCGAAGCAACGGGGGCGTGAACAGTTCCACAAGGTTAACGAAGCAATAATTAAATCAGGAATAATTCCATAATAAAATAATAAAACTCACAAATGATAAGATATTCCAGAAGTTCTTGTCAGGGCCATTACGGCCATGTAGCATTTATACACATGAAAGCAAAAAGTACGCTGATTAAAGTAGATTTGCAGGAGCGAAAAAATACTCAACCACACTCCACACGTACTGAACTAACTCTGCTATGAGTCTACCCAACCCACTACTGCCGGCCTACCTAATTGGGTGTAAGACACCACAAGGGCAGCCGGGGAGAGAGAACCAGCCCAACCGGAAGAGGAAACCCGGGCACCCAGCCCCGAAGACAGCATTTATTAGACTAAGGAATGTTACAAAAAGCCAAATGGGCTTGAATGAACAAAACAGAAAATTATTAACTTTACAATCGACGGAAAATACGAAGTACAATAATTGAAGGGCTCAAACACAACTGAACCATAACAAAAAATTCCAAAATATATCAATATACATCATTTGTCAATAATTACATATCCATCGTACCTAATTTAACAATATTACAAATAACAAATAAAATTCATAAAGACAAACAGCAGTAAGTATCAATGTAAACAAAACAGAAAGTTGCGATAGAGATCAAAACCTTCATATAAACAGTAAAAGAACCTTATGGGCGGCCTTTTTCTACCAAATTGCAGATTGTTAAACAAAACAGAAAGTATCTAACAACATAGAAATTAAAATACAGCAAAATACAATAATTAAAATTCAATAACAAAAATTTAAAACAAAGATACCATGATTTAATACATAGCCCAATTGGGGCAAGAGCCGTGAATCAAGTATCACAGGAAACAAAAATTACTGTATATGACAAACAACCATGAAACAAAACAAACACAAAACCCAGAACATATTTACAACGCCCCGTGGGTAGGGGGCAGAGGTTATAAACCCCAAAAGTCCCGTGCAAGTTCACAAGCACATCAGTGTAATCATAGAATTGAATAAAATCCAAAAATGTATTAAAACAAACAAAACCATGGCATAAGCATTACTACCACATAAGTAGACCAAGAACAACCGAAGAAAGCTCCAGTAACGTTTACAATCAATAAAGTAAAAAGCAATATTCAAGTAAACAATGAAATAAAACATAGCAAGCTAATATACACAAGGAAACCATTAAAGTAACAAGGTAGGGCCGAAAGATACCAT